>JAQIWI010000882.1:0-21372 GCA_034698825.1 Deuterosminthurus bicinctus | reverse complement strand
ATGCCCGACGCTCTCCAGGATTCTGTACTGGAATTTTGGTTTAAGGGACCAACTTGGCTACAGCAAGGGCAACTGCCTGAAGAGACTATCATCCCGGCTCCAGAAGAAGAGCTCAAGAAGATAACGACTCTTCATACGACAACAAGGATGAATTCATTCATTGAGTTCATTGAGCAACATTCTTCATATAACAGATTGTGGAGAATAATGGGTTGGATTCTGCGTTTTATTAAGAATTGCAGACAGAAAAATAAAGTGCTGGAGACGAACCTCAACCCGGAGGAGAAACAGGATGCTTTCTTCAAACTTGTGTCCATTATACAACAGCATCAATGGCCCAAGGAGCTCAAGGGTTTGAGCCCAGACAAGAAGTCGGATGATCATTCGGAGATCATCGCAATCATGAAGACATCCAGCATCAGCAACCTCAATCCCTTCGTTGATGAGCATGGGATTTTACGAGTTGGAGGTCGCCTGGAAAACTCTAACAGAGAGTTTGCCTCAAAACACCCTGCATTATTACCAGAGCACGGATATGTATGTACCTAAAATGTTGAAAATATGTATGTAAATATGTCCCGAAAATCTTGAAAATATGTACTGTAATATGTACCATATTTTCGCAATTTTTTCGTGAAATTTGAAGCTTCAAACTTAAATTTTCAGCATCCAATGCCTTTTCTCACGGAAGTCTTCGGTTTTAACCCAAAAAACAAGCTTGGCAGGCAAATTAGCGGATTTAATGAGAGCACTATGAAACATTTGAGTATCAGAAAATATAAATAAAATAAATTACTTCTGAAATGAGGATCCATTCGGACAAATATTAACTCAAAACTGGAGCAAACTTCTGAGCTATTTGTAAAGTCTTAAATTTTATAAATTAATTTTTGGGTTTATGTATTTTTTCCTAAAATATGTGCCTTTTACAGGTGCAAAGCTCAGAATATGTACCAAATATGTATGAAATTCTAAAATATGTAGGTACATATGTTAATGTAAAATTTTCTGAAATATGTGCAAATATGTAAAATCAAGTATAGCTCAATCGATTCTACTTGTTATGAAACGTCAAAAGCCAAGACCTCAGAGTCGTACCTGTCACCCAGAAAAATATGTATTTACATAGGAATCCGGGCTCTGGTCACTATAAATTGGTTCACCTAACCTACTAACCTTTGCCGGCTGACAATAATGAGGCCAGATAACTAAAAAGGTTTGAGCATGTCAGTTTTGGGAGAGCAGTCTGTTTGGGTAGGGCGCACCGTTCCAAACTCTTACGTCCACATTAAAAAGACACGTGCTACAGTTTTTCCAAGTTTCAAGTCTCAATCGTAAGAAGCGGAGAAATGCACAATTGAGTTTTTATGAGCAGAGATCATCATGAATTTTGATCACTAACTGTACCTATTACTAAAGTACGTGTCATTTGAAGCATGAGAACAACCTAAAAAAATACAAATCGCAATTTATGATCAATTGCGCATGAATTGACGACCGTGGCTTGCTTGAGTTGAGAAGGAATTCGTTATTTTCACGCGAGGCGAGATTTACGGCCAAGAATTCATCAATAGTTAGTTACAATTAAAAGCTCCTCCTGTACATGCCAAAGGCTGCAAGAAATGTCACTTATAAATTTCAAGGGTTGGTTCGAAAGTTATCTACGAGGTCAGAATGAAGTCCTTTGGGTTTTGCTCTTGTTCTTCAGCACAATCATTTTTCTCTCTTTTGTGGTCAATTCGACTCAAGGTAATTTAAGTAACGACTTCGAACTGCCCTATGGTTTTATGTTAATGTCGTTGTGTTTATTTGGGACTTTAGAATGTCTCGAGTTAGAATGCAGGTCGGAGTGCGGCAACCCAGATAGGTTCGACTGTCCCATGTTTGCAGTTAGTTTTAGTTGTTACACTTGGACGCCGTTCAGACAAATTAAATTATAGCGTTTGATCAAACGATCTAAGGTGTCATGTATTCATCCGTAAATACTTACATGAGCAAACAGAATCTCCCGACGCTATTATTTTAATAATCTGCAAACGGTGGATTTTCATTATGCCAATGATCATTATGATAGCTCACTCACTGAAGAGAAAGTTTGGACGCTGCTGGTATGTGAGAATCAACTGTGACTGTGATTTAGTATTTTGTTCACGTCCAGCACCGTAGTTATCTGCGCGAATTCGACAGTAGGGAACTATGTTCCGAAATTTTTCCATAGAATCCGGGTGGATGATGACGTCGTCGCCATTTCCAGGACAAACCAATATCAATAGCAATAGGGCAAAAGTTATACATCACAGCATTTTAATTTATCCTACAAGGACTTTGTGGATTCCTAACGTTGATGTGGATTGAAAATGGAATCGTTGGGAAAAATTGGAGCATTGCAACATGAAAAGTTTACCGACATTGGCTAGTTTTGGATTTGCTCTCCCAAAAACTTACAAGCATGACGAATGACTATTATTTTGAAATGCGGCATCGTTAGACTCTTTTAAATTACGATTGAAATGAACAACATTTTGCAAAGGAAATTAAAATGTTGCGCCTGTAACAAATACATCGGGTTGATAGCAATCGCGTGCTTGCAACTGATAGCTATGCTAGCCTCTCCGTATATGAGTCTTAAGGCATCTATTATATTTGTTAGGCTTTGACGACGCTCACGGAAACTGAATAAAACAATAAGCCGGGAGAGCCAGGTTTCCTTGGAACGCAAGTTCAAATGAAATGAACTGCACTCAAGTGATCAGTTTTGCTGTTGAATCAATAAAGTATTTCCAGTGTTAGGAATTTTACAAGGTCTATTGTAATTGCGTTTTTGTAAAACTCTTTCGACTCGGAATCTGGTTTTTAGGAATGAAAATTGAAAAGCTTGCATTTGATTTGTTGATTTAATAAAAAATACAAAAATGCTACACCCTGACCAGTTTTTTGAACATCAAGCTACACAGTCATGGATCATACCAGTTGAGTTTTAATTACAAACATGTATAAAAAAGGCGGGTGAGTACGCACAAGTTGGAACAAGGAGAGTTTTTGCAAGGATTTGGACGGGAGTACACTTTGTTCCTTCCGTACAAAGCAATGTGATACACATCTCCAGTTGTGTTTGCAATGGAAGAAACTTTCAGGTTACTACCGACCGAGTAGATGCCATTTGGGCTTGAGCCACCAAAGTACAATGTGTCTCCATCAACTGCAAGGTCGAATGGCTGATTTGTGGTGTTGAGCAGGACATTCTGATTGTGTCCATCTAAGCGGCGGTGTCCGATCGTATTGCCGTAGAAGTTTGTCCAGTAAAGTTTCTCTGCGAACTCGTCTAAGTAGATACCATAAGCATCTTCTAAAGCAATCTCAATTGCATTATTGGTTCCGTCCAAATTGGCTCGTCTTACTCTACTGTCGCCAAAGTCGGACCAGAACATTAATCTAAGACAAATTCAAACGGACATTAACTATACAACTTGATGGGAGCATTAGCAAAACTCACCCTTCTGTAGAAAAGAGAGCAATATCTAAAATATTTGCTCCTACATTGTCGATCCCCGAAGCAACAGTCGCACATTTCATGCCCCTGCTGTCACACACTCGGATTTCCGGGTTTGACCCTGTTACTCCATAATAGAAGTTCCCGGTTATCTGGTCCACAGCTAATCCGCGAAGGTGAGATGTGTCTAATTTTTTAGCAGAAGCGACAGAATTACTAAAACTGAATCCCATCCAGTACGTGTTTAATATTTTACCTGCAACTAGAAGCTCCACTGAGCTTCCATCCAGATTTGCAATCTTAATGCCAGCTTTATACTCGATCCAATAGACTTTCTGGCTTCGCCAGTGAAATGCCACCCCCAAAGTGTCTTTACTGGAAATTGTACTTTGTTCCTGCAAATCGAGAGGAATGATGAGAATTCCTTTTAACGTGCCAGCGATGATTCCCTCAACAGTGCCTTTGTTAGCACTAAAGTGCGAAGTGTCAGTTGAAGCGACCTCCCCGTTACAAGTAGTTTCCACTTTGGTCTGAATGTTTGACTCGGCCTCTAGATTGCTTAGAGAAGCAATAACTTGCTCACCTTCCTTCACATTTGAGTTGATGAGCAAAGTCTTGAGCTCATCTACTGTAGCTTGTAAATTGCTAAGCGAGTTGTCATGCATTGCTGCTTTGGCTTCCAAGGTTTTGAATGAAGTCTCTTGCATTTTCATGTCTAACTTTGTTGACAAATCATGCAACAAAATGGATTGAACTTCTTCCTTTGACGCCAAATTGCTTAACATTAACGATTGCAATTTCATTTCCGCCTGCAAGTTTCCCACAATTGTATATAAAGTTTCAATGGATTGGATAATGTTCCAGCTATCGTGTTCATTTCCTAACTGCGCTTCTGCGTTCTCCAGCCAAGAGCTGCTCAGAACGGCACAAAAAGTGCACACAACAATAGCTCGGCTCATTTTTAGTCTTGTAGAAATTAATAGTAATCTATAGAACTGAATTATATGACACAAGGGGCTGCTGGTTGTTGAGAAATTTCACTTTGGTGCTCTTGAGTGGATGAGTTATTCTAATGAACTGAAGAGCCAGATGGGAAGTGCGCTGCACTGAAGAAGTTAAGACTTTTGAGTTGTAATAATTAAGTGGAGCTCATATGCAATAGAATGCATACAAAGGCTTATAACTGTGGAAAGATTGGCGTCTTGGACCTTAAGTAAAAAACTTGAAAGGGAAGAGAGAAACGAGCTTGACTCGGACTCGAGGTTATCGAATGTCAGGCACATGTAAGATTGTGGACGATTTACTGATGAATGAAGCTTAAAAATGAACTTAGAGGACCTAATGAGGACCAATAATTCGTTATCAAGAATATTAAAATGTTTTGGAAAATTTATTTTTGAAACTTTATGAGTTCAACCAAGCCAGCAAATCCGGATTCTCACTAGGATACACACAGCTTTTGTTCCCCGTGTTTATAGTTGTGTGACCAAACTTAAACTTGAGACCTGTGCTGCTGTTTGTTTTGCAAGAATCCAACCAGCCCATCATGCTCGAAATTCTCTGTACTTGTCCTTTATTCAGGCCCAAGTGCCGATGTAACTTTGCACAAGCCTGACAAAACATGTCTTCACTGTAAACTATCTCCAATTGGTAGTTCCTTTTCCATTCAAAATATTTCAGGTACTCTTCCTCATGAGTATCAAGATGGCCAAGATACTCGGCCAAGTCTTTGGGAGTACTGAAGTCAAGTGCGTTGATATAGGAGCCCGGCGGGAGAACGGTGCTGTCATTTAGCCATGCGTAAATGACTGGAACTAGGTCATAGTTGTAGGCGAAGAAAGCCTTTTCCGTCACGTAGTCCAAACAGAGATTATTTTCAAAGGCCATGTAGAACTTGTAGGTTCGACCAAGGAAAGCCCGGCAATTATCTTCATCCGGACATTTAAGCTTCTCGCATTTTCCATAGACGTCAATTGGGATAAATTGTTGTAGATTACGCACAAGCAGCCGTCTCATGCTGTATGTTTCACAGTGAGAGACAAGCCAACTGGCGAGTTTCGCTCTCCTAAAATAAATTTTTACTTAGATTGAAACTTATAATTTTTAATTAATTAACATACAAATATACTAAACAATTCAGATTTTCTTGCCTTTTGTTGGGGACTGCAATTTTTGAGTTAGTAGATTTTCGCTTGACAAATCGCCCGTAAGGGAAGTGAATATCCGAATCTCGCCTGTAAGTTGAAATCCAATTGTAAACGCCATCTAGTGACTCTAGTCCATTCCTAGGTAGTGGAGGTTCTTTATTCAAGGCCAACCAGATCTGTCCAGTTTGGTCTTGTCGAGCTTTTATTCTAATTGAGTAAATAAAACAAAGCATTATTAGCATCTAGATTTTTGGTAGTTAAACACATGGCAAAATATTTGAAAGCTTTGGTTCAAAATTTCTTTACATGTCAGGGGTAATCGGATCATTAGGGTCTCGGAAGCAGTGTGTTGCAACGACCACTAAATTTGCAGTTTCCTCGTGAAGGGTTCTATTAAGTGTGTAGTCACACCTGTGTGGACAGCCGGGTACATGTAAAAATGTCGAATTTCCACTGCTTTTCAATCTCTGACTCCAAAATGTTGGAAACGAACTGAAGAGTAGCACTAACGGCGTATTGTTGTACTGATGTTTGAGTTCATTTGCGTACTGGCTTTTTACCGTGATCTTCAAGCTCCTACCTCCATTCAATGTGTAGTTTCCACTGCTCTTTGATGCATTCGGAGGAGAGTCCTTGAAAATGTCGTAGGCTACGATGAGGACGATGTATGCCACCAGTAAAAAGAATTTGAAGCGCCTGGATATCATAATTGTGGCACAATTTGTGTTCTGTGGGTCAGAATGGGAGCTGTTCAAAGGGCTCGCTGGTAAATCAAGACTGGCAAATTGGAATAAACTCTGCATGGGCAGCACGGCATCCTCTCCAACACATGCCAAGTCAGGAACACGCAGTTAACAATCAGCAAATATATTTGCTTATGTGACATCCCACACCACTAATGCATATACAGTTTGTAAGGAATTATTAAGCACTCCATCATGCCACTAAACTGAGAGCCCCTAGACGTCGTCATGAAGCACTGACTGAGGACTTTCGCAAGGTAATTATCAGCTGCTTGGTGGGACATCTTAAACCTGATAGCACCATTCGATATACCATATACTGAGCAACAAGTAAAAGCAGTGGTATAGGTATGGTTAATTATCTTACGAAAGTTCCAAGTGCTTTTTGACTAAGACGGGCTCACAGTAGTTTAGTGGTTTGCAGGGGTACTTATGTTTTTCTTACCGACTGTAATTGTTTGTACAGCAGAATCCAAAAATGCAGTGAACGCGTGATGCAAAACTATGAAGATGATGATTTAAGCAATGCTTGAATGGATTGCTATTTGCATCCGATTTCCTGTCCTCGTTGATATTGAATATTGCACTATCAGCAAATTAGGACAATTTTATGTTCAAGCTTATGATACGGTAGGTAAAAGGTCTCTGGGGCTGCTTTTTGGAGCTCAGACCATTCTGTGCATCACCTCAACAGCAGCACTAACAATTGCAAAGGATTTCTACAATTAGTTGATTGTTGCGAGCACAATGAAGACAACCACAGCCTTCAGGTCACTTTATTGTTGCACATTATTGCACTGCACTACTGCTCCTATAACTTAACTTCGGAGTCACTGCTGCACTAGAATGACTTGTGGGCTGTTCAACGCAAGACGAAAGACTGCTCGATTTTGCCCTGCAAGTAGCCCAAAGGACCCACGTCAATAGGGCAATATCGCAAAGGAAACAGTGCCTTTGAATTTTTAGTTTTAATGCTAATCACCACATTACCAATCACAAATTTTCTGTTGTTTTCTAGTCTTATGAGAGAGAGAAGCAGTTACGAACAATTTCATAACGGAAATTTGTTAAAGTTGACACCATGGCGAGTCCACATGGAGCATTTTCAACTGTTGGACGACACTAACAGTTAAAATAACCCGTGGCGCAACCACGGAAAATTTTGTGCGTAGGACAATACCACATGACCTAATTTAATAATGACACAAAGCTGTTTGCAGCTCCCGACTTATCGTTTATGCTTTTGTATCGTCAATATGCATCTGTCGCTATTCCCAATACGTAAACCTGAGAATGGCTAAGCGGCGTCAAACTCTCTCCAAATCCGCGTTTCCTTGTTAAGCTGTGAGACCCAGCAATTATTTGATTTTGGCAGCATTTATGATGACAATAAGTTTTTTATATAAATAAGTCATTCACTTATTCATTACTGAGGTAAAATTTTAGTTGCCATGCGCGCCTTTGCTTGACCTATCATTTCAATGCTCGCTGCTTCGTTTAAAGCAGCAACAGAGATGACAGCTATTTCAAGTGGAATTTTCCACATAGTACATAGAGCTTGTCAGTAGACAGATTTGGAACTTTTGCCAATTTGAAGTTAGGATTTTTGATAATCTGGTATTTAAAAGTTTGTTTGTCCACAAATATTTGCGCTCATGTTCAAATTTCTGCTAAGACTTTTCAATTGATGTCCTACGTGGACATTTTGATGCGTAGGACATGCCCTACGCTCCTACGCCGTGGTTGAGCCGCTGAAAATAACCAATTTGCATATAAAAAAAGCCTCAATGGTCCATGTTGACAGCTTGACAAAGGTGTCAGTGCAGTGTAGCGTGCTAAACTTGGGGTACTTGGACGCCGCCAACGCAAATTACAACCAAATACTTGATGATTAATGGTGGTCAAAGCTACATCACTATTCAGTCATCCAGATAGTCCTCTACAGTAGCGTCAGCAGCAAAATCACCATCCAAATTTTCGTCGGCATCTGTCACAGCAAGTCCAAATTCTTGACCGTCAGTTATGAGAAGTCACAAAACTGCCTTCAGTGGGACCAATTTTCAATAATAATTTGTTCGTGAAAGGAACTGCAGTGAATTCGACTTACATTCAAAACTGCTAATGTAAGTCAGACGTCATTTAAGTCTTTGAAATTAAAAACAACAGAAGCCATGAGCTCAAGGTGTTATTGGATTTTGGTCCTCAAAATGAATTTAAATCGTGACGACTCGCTAACTGTATGACATTCAGATTTGTTTAGTGCTGTTTGTCCACCCATAATGTGGCCAGCTGCACGAAATGAAGAAGGATACCATGTAAACTTACTGTCTCAAGATTTATCCATGCCCGCCCGAAGATTTTACCTCGAATTTGTTTACGAAAGCAGTTGCTACTTTGACGGATTTTTGAGCTTTGTAAACAAACACGAAGGGACGCTAAGAAACAACGGCGAGGAGACTTCCAGCATGTCATCCACTTCCAGAATTGAACGACAGACCCTTTGATTGAATGCAACAAGTGAAATTTACATGTTTCTCCTCGGGACACATGAAAAGAATTGATTTTTAAAGTTACGAACTTTCAACTCTTACTTTACTGAGCGTGCTATACTGGTGTCAAAGTCCCGGGCCACGAGCAGTAATAAGTCCTTTTGTTCAAAGCAATATGTTCACGCCAGTTGAGACGTTACATTCGACCATGTTTAAAGTCCTCTAACTTTCTACCTCCGATTATCATATTTCAAATCTTCAGAAATGACACAAAGTCCGCATCATCCAGTTCACACTCAAGAGCATCAGCAGCAAAATCACTGTCCAAGTTTTCATTGGCAGCAGTCACAACAGCAAGCCAAATTTCTTGACGTTCGGTAACAATTTTTAAAAATGCTCCCAAGTGGGGCACTACTGCAATGATAATTTGGTCGTGAGAAGAACTGAGTTCCATCGGGCTGCTACCCCTTTGGCGAGTAATAGAGTATCCAACTCCTGTGCGTAGTCAAATTTACTAAACAATAATCATGAATCGTGACATTTTGAATAAATTTTGCATTCGGTTTTTATTCAGAAGGCCTGAAGAGCTTTAAAATAGTTCATACCCAAAACGCCGGGAGACCGGCTGAATTCTTTGGATAAGTTCATGCAGAAAAACTGAACAGATGAGCCTCAACCATGAGTTCAATAATCATCCCAACCGTGTGTCGCATCACCTTGGCACCTCCTGACATATCTTGTTGTCTCCCCATGAGCTTCTCATTTAGTGTCTCAATTGAAGGATTTTTCTAAGGGCATAATTTAATGCTATTTATGCAGCACCAGTCAATGGGATTTGGAACGTGAATATTGTCAGTGAACTGTCAGAATAGTTCAATAGAAATTTTTGGACGTCTCGTGAACCAACTTATAGTAACGGTGTTACTATCTTTAGTAGATGCATCAAGTGGCGTTCAAACCCATCATTTCCGCGTGTCAAACCCCAAAAAAAGCACATAGCTATCCATTTGTTTATACCGAAACTAAATTTAATTGTTGTGAATCAGCTGGTTGTTCTCAAGTGGAATAACCTTCGATTGGAAACGCTGAGCAGTGACATGACATTGGGTGGAGTGGACTTTCACAACGCAGCGGTATATTGTTTTCCAGACTGGGGTTTGTGTCATGACTGTGTTGCAAATCCGGACCTAGGTCAGGCAAGAAACATTCAATTACACTCTCGACATAGCACATTAGACGACAGCCTCGATTTACGTGCATGATAGGATCTGGTAGCTTTTTTCAGATGTATCAAGTGGCGTTGAAACCCATCATTGACACACAACTGACCACAAAACAACCAAAGCACAAAGCTGTCCATTTGTGTTTTCCGAAACCAATCGTTTATTGTAAGAACTTTAACTGTAACAGCGCGCTGTTAAAGTTCATCACCACTGCAGTGGCGATGGCCCTTATGTCCCTGCCCGCCAGCAACAATAAATCCTTTTGTTCAAAGAAATATGCTTGTGCGAGTAGAGACGTTATTGTGGATCATGTTGGTGTTGATTGTCCTACTCTCACTTCCTACCTTTATTATTAATCACATGTCAAATCGCAATAAATTACTCCAACATAGTTAGAACCTCCTAGTTCGCTTTTAATAACATCAGCAGCAACATCAATATCCAAACTCCCGTCGGCAATAGCCACAGCAAGCCAAAATTCTTGGCCATCAGCCAGAAGTCACAAAAATGCCACCAGGGGTCCCCGACTTTCAATGTTAGGAAGTTGGTCGTCAAAGAAAGTGCAGTAACTTTGACACCATCCTGTGAGGTTAATTTGCAAAACTAATTCCGGTGATGTGAGTGATTTCAAATTATGTTGTGAAGCTTGAATGCAACTGCACTGCTCAGCTCACATTAATGACCGCATGAAAATGTTATTGACGTTATGACGACTCTATGCCCAAGGTGTTCTTCTGTTACAAGCCAGATTCAGAACGCACTTTTGGGTGAGTGAATGCGAGTGTGGGGAATCACTCTGCTAGCCAGGTTAAGAGCTTCAAAAGAGCACAGTTAGGCGAATTCTACTGCGATATTGATGAAATTAAATGTTACAGTTCTAAGACTCTCAGTTTGCGTGTTTATCCTCAGTAGAACTGTTTTCAATTCACTGCCTCAGGGTCTGTAACAGTTTGAAATAAAGTTTGAGCATTAAGAAACATACCTGATTTTGTCGTTCTGGCGGTTCTTTGCAATGTAAATTTTCACAGTTGGAAGGTCAAGGCAATACTGGCTGATAATCTTCCCTATGCCGTCCACCTTTCATGACATAACAACAAGGAAGTTTCAAATTTAAAATCTTGCATGAAAAGCAACTACATTCCTTTGAATTTTATGCCCTTTCAGCCTTACTGCATGTAAACAGAGCAGGTGTGTGCCTAATAGAAATGGGTCTTTCGATTAAAGAAGGCGGCTGTTAATCGGAAAAATGCACATGAGTTGCAGTCGGTTTTAAGAATTATCGGGATCGTGCATGCAACTCACCATTTATTACCTGACTGTTACCATCAATGTCTTTAGTCGGCGTCAACATCCAGCAAAACACAAGAATCAGCCAGCAATGGCCGCACGTAAACTTTCACACATCATACGGCTGTCTTGCGCTCAGACATAGTAAATTCCAAAGATACTTGTGAATGTCCCTTTTATTTCTCTGAGCTCAACAAAGAGTAAATATAATGGTTGAAGTTGCCATTGTCTATGTCAATGGTTTGAGCCGAAGACAAATAATTGCTACCTTGGTACGCTACAAGCATTCTGTGCCGGCAGTATTGTCAGAACTTCCCCAGTGAATCATCACCGGCCGGGTCCAGACCCATTGGCCTATTTGATAGCAGACTAACATTAACTGACTTAGTAGACTTGGATAGGAAGGATATTGCTGGGTGTAGACGCTCGTTACATTTTCACGCCGATTGAAATTTTTAGTTAGTCTTCAGCTGCCTTTTAACTAGTTCTAGGAAATCGAGGTGATACATGGCTGACATTCAACGAGCCGGAGCCCTATGCTTTTTGCATGTTTGGATATAAAAAAGGTGTATATGCTCCAGGCCTTATCGAAGGGCCTGCCGCAAGCTATCAGTGCGTTCATGACGTACGTAGGCTCATGCAAGGGCCTTTGAAATTGACAAGAACGAATTCAAGATGGCCCAAGGAGATCAACTTAGTCTCATGGCGGATTCTTATTGGTACGAGCCTGAAAATCCTAATGATTAGACTTCCTTATGGGTAGCAAATTTTGGGTACCAGACCCGAATGCCAGTAGTGTTCATTGTGCTTGAAGCATCCGTTCTCACAGGCATCTTGGCCACACAAGTCAAATGCAGGACCCGACGACGAGGCTCCTGGTCGTTTTTTACTAACGCTTTTAGTTGTTGACTTGATCACAGTAGTTGCCTTACTGGACTACAAAATGATGACGATGATAACGATTTTTTTATCAAGCCCGTGATGTCATGTTGAAGAGGGATGAGAGGCACTTATTTCCATCTGACTAATGCCTATTCCTAAAGTCATACAGGACTCTGTAATATGGTCTTCAGGGCAGGGTCGAGCTTGTGGCCACTGAGCTCCATTTCAGTACACTACTGCACTGCAGTAGTTTACTGTTCCTACGTAGCTTCAAATAGTTATATTATTATTGTTCAACCTTAAATTACTAATTAACGTGAATACAGTAAAGAGTGCGATAGGAGAAGTCATAAATCAATTTCATACGGAGGCTAATTGACTGTACTGGGTCAGCGTATGAGTTTTACTCTAGTGCAGAGTGCCATAGTCAGTTTATAAGGAGCTCTTTTTGAAACTCTATACTTAATTAATGCATTAACTTTGGCAGCAATGACATTAACGCATCAGGCAGGCATGGCTCGTATGTTTAAATGTCATTGTCATTAGTGAAAAATATGGGGGAATGCCGATAAAATAAAGATTTAGATCTTAAGTCTCTTTTTATCCTACATAAATATATGTGAGAATGAGCCTGTATTGCCCTCAGCTCAAGTTGTTTTCAGTGTGGATGCACAAACAGCTCCCCACAATAACAAAAATCAAGCGCAGTATGCTTCCTTGTACTAATTTACATACATCATACTGATGATATTTTAATTACAATGCAATGATGTCATAGTTAGAGATAATTTCAGAGTTCTGCGCTCAGACTCGGGACATTAATTCTAAGCCGAAAATACTTAAGGCTAAGCCACGGCTGCTCATTTCGCAGTTGACTTCCTGTGGTGGCGCTTGACACAATTCATGAAAATCTCTGATGCGGACTCCGCTATTTCAAAAAGACGACAAATAGCTGTTTGTAAGGTAAGCAAGTCCGCGTTTATTTAGTTTTACTTCTGGATAATTTGTTCTGATTTGTGTTACAGACTGGTGTCGCTTGAAGGATGAGAATGTTGCTGAAAGTAGTAGCCATTGCCAGCTTGTCGCTCATATGTCTAGACTTATTGTCTACTGAAGCAAAAGAACCAACTGGACTTTGGGGCTGCTCGAGGAGGAATGATAGGTGTGTACGCAACTGTGATAACACCGGAAAAAGATGGTGCTACACTTCGCACACTAAGTGTTTCATTCACCACGACTGTTATAATTTTAAATCATGCATCAGCGACTGTGATCCCTATCCAGCTCCACCAGGTCAACCCGGGTGTGTCCACAGCTGCTAGCGAGATCGGTACTATAAACTCGAATTATGTTGCTTCGTCCTCTTGATTACATTTTTCAAGTAACTTTGAATAAAATTGCTGATTTTTGGTATGCTGAATAAACTTTAACGCATTAAGGCTGACATTCGTGTTGTTGTAAGAGCAACAGGCTAAATCGGCAATAACGTCTTTAATTTCCTTTGCTAACAGAGAGTAAGATTTTGTTCCAGTTGGATCCACCCACAGACAGAAGGCAGCGAAAGCTTGTGTCGGCGGGCATGCTCTAAGGTGGACCATTCGCAACCCCCGATGAATTCGCACAGCATGAGCATCCAAGCAAAGGCCATCGCTGTAAAACCTGAGGTGTTCTTCTGTAGATCATTATTGCAGTTGCCGTATTGGGCGAATACTGCACTGTGGTCATCGGTTTATCGAGAGCCAGCTTCCTGTTGACCAAGTGTTATCTCCTTTGCCGTCCAGTTCGTTCACACTAGTAATGGATTTGTACAACTTTGTGTTACAATTATTTCATATCTTACTTGTATCAATTTGACACATTGACATGGACATGTCTCTATTAGCCATGTTTCCAGTTTGACTGCCATGCCCACCACCAGTTCTTAAATTGTTAGACTTGGACGCCACTCACAAAATTCAAAGCATACCGTGTACAAATTCTTCATTAGATCCATTTTCACTTCCGTGAAATGTAGAAGCAGTTTAATTTTTGACGCGCTCTCATACTTTGCGCAGAGGAAAGCGATGCTTTGATGAGGAGGAAGAGAAGCGCGCATGAAGTATGAATTGATGTTCAGAGTATGAATTCAACGAACTTGTTTGTTGATTAAAAGAAAGTGAACGTGACGTTATAGCAACGCATGAAATCTATTGAATAAATTGCTTTTATTTCTGCGGCAGTTCCAGTGTTACAAAATTGTACAACCGACCTGCAGCCCGGCATTCTTTAATGTGCGAATGGCTTTCGGAATATCTGGTTTTGCGGGTCACAATTGTTGAGATCGAGCTGGGCAGGACAATTCACTAACATTGAATGGAACATGAATGGAAAACCTGGGATGGAAAAACGTGTGAGAAACATAAGAAAGTTTATAGTTACAATATTTTCTATACAACCAAATATCAAAGAGTTATATGTTCCTTGCAGAACCTCATAGTGATTTGCTAGGCCAACTCCATTCCAAACAACATTGTTTTTCAGATGCGGAAATTTAAAAAGAGGGGTTCGAAAAACATTGGTTGAAGCCATTTTCAGGTCGATCAGGGTTTTCAGTTCAGAGAAATTAAATTAAACATGTTTTAAGGTCGCAGCCTGGTGTTCTCGGAAACAGGTAGAGATATCGGGATAGTTCTTCGACTCAAAAATAGCTCATTGTACTTTTTATCACATTTATAGTAGTAAACGGACTTCGAACGGGAATGTCACGTTGACTGACGGGTGTGGAGTTTTAACTGCCTTACTCACATTGATTTTCACATGATTTTTTTTACTCTTGGACAGGCTCCAGGTAATGTGCACTTGATTAAACCAGAATACGGTTACGGCAGTGTCATTGATTGATTTTATTAAATGCTAACAAAAACGAGTTTCAAATTAGTTCACGTTCCAACTTGAAAGTCTTAGCAGCCATTCAAGGGCTTCCATAATTTATTGATGAAAATTGATATCTTTGCTTAACAGACAAATCTAGCAGTTTGTAAATTTTGTTAGACATGAACGCCGCTCAAGCAAACTATTAAACACTGCCGGCTACTTCTCAAAGGTAACTCATCGTTACTCACTGCCGCTTCAAAGATGCAAATTCGTCGACTGGTTCTACTGGTCGTAATAATGCAAATGTATAATGCGGCAGCCAAGTGTACTGTACTTAGACATGGGCTGAGCAATGTAAACGTTTTCAAAGTTTGGGCGTTGGTTTCATTTCCTTTGGTTTCAAGCATTTCTTAGATTAATCATCACGACAGTGCATGAGCTGTTGTTGAGCTGCTTGTTTGAGCATGGCTGCTCAAACAATAATTACATGACTTTTTACTTCGTGAAGTGTCTCACTCAGTCTCACTTGACTTGCCGGACCAATATCTAATGCAACACTAACCAGTGACGGAAATTAGAACGTTATCAGTGCAGTGTCACACGGAAGCGGTCCAGATAAATGAAGGTCAATGCATGCTTTAACTGTGTCCACACGGATCTACCTGAAATAAATTTAGTTTGTTTTCAATTTTAAAGCTTGCAAGCTACTTGAGTTACAAGATTTACCTCATTTCATGTGCGCACATCTGGATGGCATTTGGAATTGGAACCATTGAGATTACAATGCCATTCAAACACGCGAGTAACAATGGGTGCGCGAATATCAGAATTTCCAACGGCCAAACCAGCAATGTCCGCATCAAATATGGCAAAAATGTTGGTCGACCAACCATCAAGTCTCCAATATGTTACAGTGAAATAGGAAACTCATCAAGAAGGAAACCGCATGCTGACATGAGTCATACACAATTGGTCACAAGTACTGCAACACCAATAATAAAAATTTGATTGCCATATTAAAGCAGTAAAAACGCGAGGAGGTACGTCCGTAAAAAGTTAAGTAGGTCATCGCCTTTTAAGACTTAATGGCTTCATAAGGTCCGAACGGTATCTTGTGTTTAATATTAAAAAACTTTGCTAAACAAAACAATAAGCTGCCCACTCTAAAAAGTTCGGCCCGGAAATGTCCACGTCAACGGCGTGAACAATAATGGACGGTCCCGGGAAAAGGGGTTGGCATACGTTGTCAATCAATTATTTGTTAACGCCTAGTCTCTCTTTGCCTTTAGACAAACAAAAGTTTAAACTACCCACGCCATGTAGGACAAAGAATTTGGCTGCACATTAAACTGACTTTAATTGATAGCCTGTTTGCATTTATTTCAAAGAGAAGTTCTGTAGGACTTTTTCATCAGTTTTATTCCCTACTCATCCGCAGGACAACTTGTATTGCAAAAACCTGAAAGGACATGGTGGAAACGCCGTTTAGCGCTTCTAGAAACAGAGCTTGTGGATACCCATAGTAGTTCACTGTTGAGGACATTATAAATTCTTATAAATGGAGTCAACTTGGAACCGTGCGGACTGCAATAAATATGCAGACGTTTTTGTGTCTAACTAATTGGCATGGCATAGCCTAGTATTTTCTATTCCCATCTGTGTGTAATATAATTTTTAATGAATACTGACATGACCTAAGGTGGACCTTTAAAGTTCACATTGGATAATGAAATCGCAAGCTGGAAATTGGGTCAACTTCTTCCACGAAAAATTTGTATCACCATCTGCATAAAATTCACCGTCTCTGAAATGAACACAAGTCTGAGTTGACTGAATGTGCGAGAATATTTAAAAGAATAAGTTTTAGAGCTGATTGCCGCGTTATAAAAACCATTGGAGAAAAAAGTAGTTTGACGCCGCTTAGCACTTCTACCACAGAGTATCCAACCTCTAACGGCAGTTCAATGTGGCAGCTGTCATATCGCATCTTTAGCAGAAAGTCAATTTGGAATCCTCCAAGATGGTATACTTTATTCTCTCAAATTTCACCCAGTTTAACATGAAATCTGAGCCATATTGCGCAATTAAATTGCAGTCATGTGCAACATGAAATTGAATGCAGAACCCAGTTGATCGTATGGGAAACGCAAAAAGCAATGCTACACCAAGAAGCGCCTTGTCCAAAGATTCAGATCATTTTCTAATGCAGCTGAAGAGTGGAAAGAAAATCATTAAGATTTGCTTCGAAGTTGAGGTAGAGCATAAGTTGAGCAATTGTAATAAAGCATAAGCGAGTAAGTCCAACTTGATCCGTCGATGGAATAAATTAAAATGCTTGTGTTGGCTGCAATAAAACGAATATGCCATTTTAAATTTCATAAGAAGTATGATAAAACCAATGTCAAAAAGGCCAGCATTGCTGATGTAACGTATAAACTAAGTTTTTTCATTCACATAACTGGCATATAGGTGTGAGGCAGAGAAGCACGTATGATAGAACCTCTGACGAAGGCAAACTTGGATAAAGAGTTTAAAATTGCCCAACAGATGAGGCAATAAAACGTGGCTATCAAGAAACTGGGACTATTGGCCGCAAATAGCTCAAGTTTTTGTATGCAGCTGCGCCCTGCACCATTGCCCCTTGAACATGACTGACTGCGTTCGTGGAATATTGGACCAGTAGATTTACTAATTCGACAGGGATATTGTGGAATCGATAGGCCGCGACCTTACGGCCAGTTTGTTTCAGCTCAAACTAAATCTATTGAGAAGTAACTTGGCTGCCGTAAATTCTCAGTTTAATAAGTATCGCCAGGAGCAGAGAAAATTAAACCTTCATCTTGAATAACTGGGTTAACTGTCGTTGTAAAGAAGCAGTATGTTTCTGTCTGGGTGTGTCGAATCGATAAACTGAAAGCGCTGGTATTATTTTTCAGTTTTCATCCATTATAGAAACGACGTAGTAACTTTCGTAGATGGACTCGATTTACCCTACCAATAAGATGGACCAGTTACAAGCATTTCTTATTCAAATTTTCAATCGGCGTCGAGAGTCAGCAATTTTCCACCAGCCAGCCATGGCCGCACAGCCTCACTTTCGTTCCATTTTTCTTTCAAGTTAGTGGACCATTTGATCCAGCAGCCGACTGTCCACAAATATGTAACAACTCATAGCCCCATCCTGCCGTCTTTGTCATTGCCTTTTTAATAGCACTATTTGTCCGGATTAGAAAAACACTTCCCAGAGCCTTAAATTTAAGAGCACTGGCCATTGGTTAAAAATTCCTGTGACACATATCACCGAAAAAATTGAAATACTCAAGTATCATTGTAAAAAGTTCAGCGTTTATTCAAGCATCTTCACAGTTGGGGAGCGCTTAGCTATTACGTCAACAAAAGGGTCGGTGGGTCAGGTCCCAAATTGATGACGAATGATGACGAAGTCGATGGGTCACTGTTTGGAATGATGACGTAATATTCCAAAGTAGCAAAATATGTGGAGGCTAGAAAGACTTGACTATCCTTGCTACCTTGATATTATTTTCCAAGTGCCCTGTGAAAGTGTCAACGCGTTTTGAGTTCTGAAAAATTCTAAGACCCTGCTCACTAAGTTTGAGAATATTCACGAACAAGTCCAAGATCAAAGAAGATAATTTCTCAGGGATTCAAATGGAGCAAGTAATCAAGTGTGCTGTGTCCAATGAGGAGTTTGAGTCTCTGGAGAAGTTAAATGTTCATACTGAATGTCAGCACGAGAGGGTACACGTGAGCAAAACGAAAAATTTGAACGGCAATTTGTGTGGCTACAAGTGCAGCATCAAATTTCATTTAATTAGTCACATGAGGACCCACGTCAAGTTCAATTACTCGCAAGAAAATGCACAGTGCTGAACGGCCATATACTTGCTCAAATGATGGATGTAGTTTTAAATCCAAATGGAAGACAGCTATCGCGCGTCATATCAAATGTGTCCACAATCAAGCTAAGACGTTTGCTTGTACCCAGTGCGATTACAAAACTGCTCTAAGCAGCAAATTAAAATCCCACATGCATCGTCACACAGCAAAAAGAGACTTCAAATGCAGCGACCATCAGTGCACGGCAACTTTCAAGACCTTTGAGAACCGTATTGGCTGTGGCCAATACGTGGCTACCACGCATGCCCTTAAGGACCACCTGAAGCTTCACAACACTTCAAGCTGGCCCTTCCATTTCCTGTGCCCATTGTGCTTGAAGCATTTCCGAACCCTGCGGGAATTGCAGGGACATTGCTTTGTTCACAAAAATGAAAAACCATTTCATTGCGGACATGCGGACAGTGCAAGTATGAGGCTGCCAGACGAGTTGACGTTCAAGCACACATTTCTTCAGCACATGCTAACATCGAATTCTCGCAGTCATTGTCAATCTTCTTGACGACCGCGAGTGTCTTCACTGCGAAGTAATCTTACCCAGTGCGGAGTTTCTGGTCCATGCTCAGAGCCATGAGGATCCAGTTACTCTATAAAGAGACAAGCTCACGTGGCCTAGGGGTTAAGGCTTCGCTTCGACTGCCCAAACCTATGGTCCACACAGAGGGTTCAATCCCTGGCTTCATATAGCCAGGGATTGAAGTTTCGCTTAGCCTGGCGGTCTAAGCGAAACTCAATGTGTCCAGTGTGGGGCAAAAGCAATAGGCAAAAATGCCTCGGCTCGACAGTACCGGCTGGCGGAAGGTGGCTCACCAGGGGGAGGTGACTCCCCCTACAGATTTTTTTTAACTCATATAAAGTTAAAAAGTAGCCCAAAATTTCTTTCAGCTTAACATTATTGTTATGAAACAATTTGGTGGAAATAAAACTTAATTCATAATTCATGCTATTTCTTTCAATCACCTTTATAGGATTCTTATGTGGCAAAATTTAAGATGCAGAACAAATGGGACCTTGCCGAGAATTTCTCAACTTGATTGTCAGCGGGTTCCAGCTTTCCCAATATGGAATATGGAACTTACGATCCAACAGCAGACTCCTTACATTTTAATTGATATAATTTTTTTAATTTGCAATTTATTTTGATCGAAATAATAAGGATAGTTGTTTCATGTTTCACGAAAACAAATTAAAAAGGACCATAAAATTCCACAAAAAAGTGGGTGGACTCTTAAAAAAATCTGACGGTGAAGAAATTGGGCAGAATCTTGAATCCCACGACAGGCATTTAAGTTTGCTGCATTGCCGTTTTAGTTGACTTCATGTCCTCTTGTTCGTCCTCTAATAGTTTTTCTTCCCATTCCTCCTCCGCCATGTGCTGAGCTGAATTGCACAAGAACGCGAGTTTTTTGGCTTTTCGGACCCCTGTTGTCGTCTCACTTTCTCCATCAGTTGGCTTGCGTAGCACGATCGGGTGCTACTGTTTCCTTTTTGAAGCTTCACTGGAGTGTTCTGCATTGAAGAGCTTGATCTCGCTACTTGATTCATCTGCAGGCTTTAGTGGTGCGAATTCGGATTTTGCAGTGAATTTTATGGGTCCGGATTAGATCACAGTGGGATGAGCTTGCAAAGAAATTCAAAAAGGAAAGTCACGCTTGGCCATTTTTCCACCGTTTTAAACTCATCCTTGTGGGCATACATTGAAGTAATTTCATTGTTTGGTTCGGATGAACTAGAAGCCAGAACAAGCCACGATCGTTCTTGCCCTCCACCTGTCTACTCTTCTTTTATTAAATTAATATCCAGGAGCTTTGTTAAGACGCCATTCAAGCTGTCGAAATTTCTGTCCTTGGGGCCTATTTCATAATTGTTACAAGTCAACAATGATTATTATCAGTCACGGGTCACCAGCATTGTGAAGCTCATGGGATGGGGATGACGGACAATTGTCGACTTGTATCATTCATGCCGACATCAGTTGTGTTTTGGAAATGAAAACTTTATCTCAGTGACTTGCTCATAGCCTGCAATATTACTTAACGGCGTACGAACTTTCAGAAAGTTTGAAGTATAGGTGGTTCCCGTAACAATTTCTGTAGACATGCTTGGTTATCAGTGGATTATTGATGGTAAAGTCAATACTTCCTTGTTCATTTTTCTCTTGCAATTGCTTAAGTAGGTCAATTGCTACCATGCTGGCCTGGGTTAATTGACGTCTTTTGTAAGAAGGACTCTGTGCAAGTCAGTTGTTTTGATTTCTTCCAAGTATCGTAAAATCGGTATTAGAGGCCGGACCTCCAACAGTGGCCGGACCTTCAATAGACGCCGGGGGTTTTCTTAGTTTGA
>JAQIWI010000881.1:0-21387 GCA_034698825.1 Deuterosminthurus bicinctus | reverse complement strand
TATAATTGTCTGGCCATTTTCAGCCTTCAACTATGTCCACAAGAGACGTGCAAACACAAAGAGCTCCACGCGGTTGTAATATTTCTAAAGCGAGAGGAATGAACAGAACAACACGCACGGCATTCACAACGAGGAGCACGCGGCCACGAACCTCAACCGTCGTCAACAAAATCACAACTGACGGCTCGAGCAGTCCAGTACACAGTCTTGACTCCCTTCCTTTCCTTCTTTCACACACACACACAATAATCCATTGAAATAAGTGTAATGTACATCCCAGCCATAATAAGAACATGACTATTTTTCCTGATGGATTTCCCGTGTTATCCACAGAGAAAATCAGAGAAAACTATATACCTGGCTTCTTCTTCCACATGTACATGTGCGACCATGTCCCTTTTCAACCTGTCATAAAGTTTAAGGGGTAAGTAGCCAGAAGTGTGTGTGTGTGTATGTGTAGGGAGAAGTGAACAGAAGCAATATAATTATTCTACTGACCCAGGGTCCTTCCATTTAAAACTCATGTCGGTAATAAAAGGGCAGAATACTAGAGACTTTTATAACGGAAAATTGGACCAAGAGGGAAATACAAGACACTGTTCGGCATATAAACACAGAGACACTTGGACCAGTAGAGTTAATAAGGCTGATCAGCCTCATATTCTATATGGTCCTTCATTATTATACAGCCCGTGAGAAGGATTGGCAGACTTGAGGATGAACAAGAGCAATTTGACAAAGTTTACGAGGCCAAACAATAGACAGAGGCAGGGTCATATAGGTTCCTCCGCGGCTATCCGCTCTGTGGAACAACAACCATTATTATTATTCTCGGGTCCAGTTCTCCAATCATTATTAGGAACCCAAATCTTCACCCTTGTTAAGGAACAATGGGTACGAGAGGCACACACCTTCTAAGAAATATCTCTGTGCAGTTGTCTTTTTTATATTGTAAACCTGGATCCTGTGGCACAGGAGCAGTTGCTCCCTAATGCCACAAACAATCCTGGAATGTTACTTTTAAGGTGACAAAACCAAGAATTCCCGGTGTAAACTCCAGTGTTCTGTGTAAACAAGACCAAAATGACGGGAAATATGCGTGAAAAATCAGTCTGAATGTTGGCAACGTGACTGGATAGAATGAGTGTGACAAAAAAAATCAAAGCTAAAAACTCTGGGCATAATTCCAGATGATAATAGTAGTGGGAAAAAAATCATTGTCACACCGCCTGCCTTGTATCGTCAATCATGCACGAGCCAAAGGGTCACTTCCCTCCGCAGATGCTCCACTAGACACAAAGGGCTCTTTCTTCTTGTACAGAGAGTGATACGAAAAAAAACACACCCCCTCCTATGATGGAAACTTTAGTTAACTGGAGAACATCTTGCGTTCAAGTCAACAAAGACTCATCCTACCTGTGTATGTATCCCTCCTCCGAAATCATTTCCATTCAAGGGGCAGCTGATGATGATGAGGAGGATGAGTGGAACAAACACAGCACTATACTATATGGCCAGCATCTGAAGAAATACAAACATCTGTTCTGCTCTTGTTTACATTTCTTAAGCGCACTAAAGCTTACCACTACTAAGTACTGATAACTCTAAATCAATCGTCCCTTGTCAGTCTCAAATCAATCTAGTTTTACAATGCATCACACCAATATATAACACTCATAGCAGTAACTTGGTAGACCGGACATTCTTTTATAACCCCCTGAGAAAGTTGAATAAATGCTTACGCATACGTAATTCTCTCTCCTGCGTCACAATGACCGAGACTGACAGAGAGTATATACTAAAGTGATTCCCACAGAGTGTTATCACCATGCTAACTATCCACTCTCTCAATCTCCACAGTCATTTTCCCACGTCAGAAAATTACATACTCCTTCTTGAAAGAAACTTTGAATTATTACTCAGACATCAAATCTATATATAACTTGTGTGCATGCGATTGATCTGAGCAAAAGAATGCCGAATTGTGTACACACATAGACACACATTTAGTTTACAAGAGTGCGTGTCCTATAATGTACACCTTCCATGCAAAGCTCCTTATATGCTCACGACTCGTTCGTAACATTATTTCAAGTACTCTTTATGCAAGCAAACCGCATCCCACATGCCCACCTAATGTCACCTTGTTCGGCATAGCTCAGCTCTGCGGAAATGCTTGAGAATAATTGTAGAGGATTTATGGGTGCAAACTGTGGACATGAGGGAAATTATGTCTCAATGGTTCTTATACACCGTCCTCACGGGACTAGACACAATGGGTAAGAGATTATGCTTCTTTTCACGACCCTCTCTTTATGCACTTCCATTCTTAATGTGCCCTAAACTACACGCACCCTGATCTTAAGGCATTTTTCACATCTTTTCACCGCATTTTTCCTGTCCAACCATATACTATAGTCCTTCCACCAACTTCCTGCCTCCCTGCCCATTTAAATCGTTTCAAGGGTCCTTCACAATCTTCTCAACACACAAAGAGACGCAGAAAAATCCTCGTTGCAGCCACATAAGGCCAGCTCAAGACGAAACAAGTAGCTGTTAATAATAAATAAATTAGTTTAACTTCATCAATCATAATTCGCCACGGTGGCTGTAAACAGGTTTGAATCACAGCCGCCCCTCACTGTCTACAGTCAAACATTATCTCCTCTGCCCATCACAACAGCTTTACAAAAGGCCACCGGAAGCTTCCTGAATTTAATTTCTAGGCTAATTTATCATGAATCTCTTGTTATTTCTCAGAAGGAACATGATGAGCTACTCATCTACACAGACTTACAAAACCCTCCAAATGGGAGGTAATAACAGCCGAGCAAAATGACTGTGCTTTTACACAGACACACACACACACATTGACCACCTGGTCTTACATCTAATTTAAACCACCCAAATGGATGCGATCCCATTAAAAAACACGGTGAATCCATACAAGAACAGCGTGTGTGTGGATGGTGATAATAGTAATTATAATCACTTGAGTCTCCCGTATAATAATGGACTCATGAAAAGACCCGGCATCCGCTATCTCTTTCCCTTATGAAGCCTTTTTCCGGCCCGCACATACACACGAGATCAATTCGCACCACAGATGGGCCGAGCACGTTCCTCTACATCAAAATCCATTTATAGCCTCCATTCTCACTTCTCAATTCCACCATTTGTATGCTTGAAAACATTTATGAAGGCATAAAACTGTTGGAAATCAGGACACATTTCCACACGTTCTGTGCTACTGGAACAAAGCTAACTACTCGGCTCCCCCCTCCAGCCCTGTTAGCCATAAGCCTGTCGTCGACAAGCTGTTAAAACCAACTCACCCCCACTTACGCACATACAAACACGCATGTTTCAGCAACGGGTAAACTGATACGTTTACTTACTACTACAACTACACACACATAAAATCCAGTGGAAGCGATAATAATGCCACTTCTCATGGTCAAAACACTAGAAAAGCTTTCGTTTTACTGTATAAACTCTCAATCACACACACTCCCATCAAGTCCTCACTCCCTTTTATGTGCCATTGCGTTTCACACAAGACCAAAATTCGAGCAGACCTTTAAGAGAGACCACACGCGATAAGATAATTACCATAACAAGCTCCTCTGGATCCCCATTTCTAGCCGTCAATAACAATAACCAGATACGGGGGACCGTTTTGACACGGGAGTCAAAGTAAAAATACAGCTCCGCATGATCATGCCATGGCCTTTCTTATGTTCGACATTTCTCCGTACTTTTTCCATTAAACATGTAATACTACAGGCGTCGCAATGACTAAGAGAATAAGCACAGTGAGTGTGCTCTTATGAGGAATAAAAGCAACTTTCCACCCTAGTATTCTTTTCATAAGCTTTAATTGGCCAAGGAGTGAGAGATGATGGAATATTGTGATATGAAAGAACAATGGCGGTTCCTCCGGTTTTCCCAAGTTAAAAGAATTCCTTTAAGCTTGAGCGAAAACAACTGGCCATGTGAAGGGATGATGGGGGATGAGAGGAAAATCTGTGAAAAACAGGTCGTTAGACAATAATAATTGAGAGCATTCTGTTCGGCTTTAATTTACAGGACGTTTACGAGGAGCCAGGACAAGCTATAAACTACACACACATGCACACGTATAATCTTACACACCACATTCCCCAGATTCATCGATTCCCACAAGATTTACGAGACGACTAAGGATTTACGATTAGGCTTAAACCAACACTTCATTCAATGGGCAAACACACAAAGCACTTAAACACATATGCTTCGTCGTCCTCTTCTTGCACACACACACACACACATGCACTGCATATGCAAGGTGATTCTTTAAGGGTGCTCCCCCATCCATTCTCATCATCATGGCTCAAGAGAAATTAAGGACTGGAGCAATCTGTTGAGCCATAGAGACCCGCTTCAAACTCCTCTTTTCCTCATGCACACAATTCATTGGCAATAAGTAATGATGCTGATTGAATAAGTGGGACGTAAAATGTGGAGAACTCAATTGAAAATGGCCTCACAAAAATGGTCCGAGCTCGCACAAAGACATTCACTTCATATGGGTTGTCCAGTCCGGCGGATACATTATTAACGCACACTCACGCATTCATAATAACCAGAGACTTGGAAGGAAATAATGGCAATGAAGCAGCTGAGCCCCAGGACGACCCACCGACCGACCCTTCCCGTAAACGGCAAACAATATTTTACCTTTAACAACTTAAATATACAATCAAGTCTCTTTCTCTCTCTAAACGCAGTCCTCATGGAGGAGTTCAGGGTGGATTCTCTTATTCATATGATCAGCCAGCCTCAGCATGAATTTGGACAGGTCACCTGTAGTGCTTCAAAAATTCATCCTCCTTCCTCCTCCACATGCATATGGCGGCACGTTATGCGTGAAAATACCATGACAACTTAAGAAATTAACTACATTTCGTGCAAAAATAAATCTCTCATGGAATTATCCGCTGAATAATAGTCCCCCCACACAATTATTATTTGCAGTAATAACTGCGTGTCTGCCTCCGTGTACAGTATATACACACTCGCACACACATACTCACACTCACGTCAGTCTCTTCCGCACCAACACAATATTTTTCCCTTAGCCGTCAAAACTTTAAATTACATGGGCTCATCCTTCTCATTTCATCCCCCATTAACTGTGAGCAAAAATGCACGAGAACCGAGCCCAAGAAAACTGGGCCCTGTTCGGGACACCTCTTTCTTCCGTACATCAATTCGCACACAGGCTCTCATGTAGTACCCAACCTAAAATGGTCATAATGAATGAGTCACTACACTATCAACAACCATACATCCACCAGCAAGACCATACAGCATCCAAAAGCACAGCACCATGTTCGGTAATTCCCCGGGCACTTATTTTAAATCACAAGCGCCTCTTCGTCTTCCTCCTTTTCCACCACAGCAAAATCCCTAAAAGACAAGTAGTGGCAGCAATGCAAACCCAAATCATGTTGGACATGAGCAACACAAGTGTATAGGCTTCTCCAGTTATGTAGCTTTGACTATCTCCGTACGTACATGGCCAATGTAATGCATACTTGTGATGTGTTCAAGGTGCAGCCTCACTGGTATGATCATCGTCTATTTAAACAGGAATTTTTTCCTCAAAAAGTCGTGAAGTCTCAACCCTGGCTGGGGAAAAATGACGCTAAATCATCCCTGTGAAATTGTTACAAATCAAAAGCCAAGCCTACTTACAGCTGTGGAATAAGCAGGAGCAGTTATAATAACAGCAGCAGCAGAAATCTCTCTCGATGACACCCCAAACAACATGCACACATCGTCAACACGTCCACATTTGTCTTCAAAACCCAACCTTTCTCCTACTAAATATACAAGCCCAGTTATTTTTTTCACAGCCATCCATCCATCCACACACACAGATTTCCCACTAATTCCTCACGATCTCCCAGTTCACATTGAGAACAAAGGGATGAGATGCGCATCGGTCACCATGGCCACAATACACATAGCTGTGTCTCATCTTTTCAATACTCACAACCACCAAACCAAGCCCAAGAATGTCAACAAATATTCCCAACCGTAAATCATCACGACTTTCATCACATTCTCACATTACCTTGAATGCATTTGCAGAGTGCAATCCACCCCTCATCTCCCATACACTTGTCCGGAAAACAAATAATCATGCTAATGATCCATCGCCAAAGCAAACCAGCAGCAGAGCCACAGTAATAGCATCACTATGGCTCATTGCATGGGTGCAACAGAAGTATAAAAAAAATACCACAGCAACTCCACCTTTATTCAAGTGTCAGGTCACTCATCGCTCCTCATTTATGCCTGTTTTAATGAAAATGTTTCAACTACTGACTCATGCTCATTTCAAGATCAGAGGGCTTCCGTGCCGCTGCCACCTTCCAACTTGAGCTATTCACTCAAACACGCACACTTTTTCACCATTTACAACTCAGTGTGCCACTTGCCCTTGTAACCTTACAGGAAGATAGGAGCTGAAAATGAAAGAAATTCCTGCTCGCTGCAGTTTTTTTCTGTCACATTGATGACCACACTGTCCAGCCTTTTGTCGTCTTTCGTCGTCAGCCCGTCTAGAAAATCAACTCTCAAATGGCTTATAATTATCATTTTTTATCCATAAACATGAGCTCACTCTCATCATCGTCTTGGACGAACAAAGGGTATGAAAAATATACAGAAGAGCAGTTGCAGTCCATACAAATCCACCGCCACCGCCGCCGCCGCATCATCATCATCACCGTCATCGTCACATAACAACCTCGAAAACATGAGCAACATTTCAAGCTCATTTCCATGTAATTATCCATTTAATGTTCATTGGTTGGTGGACAAGGAGAAGAGGGAGAGAGAGAGAGAAATGTGTTGTGCAGTGCACGACAAAAAAAACAACACACGGGGGAAAGACAAAGAAGTGCACATACTACACACAGCATCATTGCATTATTGTTCTCTTGTGGAACAAGTGGAGTGGAATGGAATGATGAGCGGAAAAGATTTAGAAGACGCTGAAATTTCTACAGGATTTTCTACTCCACCCAATCTTGTCTTGGTCATTTACATAATTTCCACCAAAGAGACCAAGAGAACCATGAGGGATGGAGTGGATATTATATTTAACCCTTACCTAAGTCTGGAAAATAATGGATTCATTCACCAGCATCACCACCACCCTACCAGCATGTTAGAAACCTCTCCAGAGTCCTTCCTAGCTGGGCAAATTATCTCATCAAAGCATCAAACTCAATTAATTCATTGAGTCAATCATGATGGCATGCCATTCAAACACTTGTTACATCACGTCATTCCCTTAAAATAGCCGCAGTATATTCATTGTCGTTTGTCTACCTTAAAAACCAACTTAATTCCCTTCCCACTACCACAAATTATGCTCCTTCTTGGCATACACTCTCAATGCCATATAATTTGACATTTCATTCGCTTTTTGTTTTTCCCAACCATCTTCTGCTACTTCCATTCTCACCGTGGCTTTATTTTTACAGCTACTCACACAGTATTTTTATGTTGCTCAGTCGGGGCATGCGGTTAAAAATTAAACTATTTTAAATTTAGAATTCCCATTAAAACCCTTGCTTCACTCTGAATGCAACTTCAACGTCCTCATAAACTTATCACATTGCTGTCTGGTATCAATAAATTATTCCCGTTCATTAAGGATGCATGTATGCTGCTTGCATGCAAAGAGACTGACTGAGGTAGTCCAGTGAGTACAGGAGTAGTCAATGATTGTATAGCGGAATCCACCTTGCATGATTGCATGCATGTTCCACATATTTTCACAGTGATCGCCAACAATGACACGACTACATTGCCGACAGCTCTCATCATCACCGTGGAATCTCTGACTACATCTTAGTCAGGAATTGATCCATAGTGAATGCAGCTGATTTTCAAGGCACGAGAGTCTATTTCAGCTTGAAATTTCAACTGGCTCGTAGACAATTGCTGCACAGACAGACTGTTCTGGAGTATAGAAATGTACAGAGCGACGCATGTAAATTTTAGAGCCAAACAAAACAAAACGTGCGGTGACTTGGCAGGTATACGTAGTGCAGTGTATCCTGATGTTGCATACAATTTTGTTTGTGAATCGAAGACATCTCTTTCCCCGTTTGCAGCATAGCTTGAAATTAACGCTGACGCTAAATAATTAATAAATTAAACTCAAGCTCTGGAAGGGACGACAAGGTGGGATATTTACGACTGATTGTGTGTGTATATACTAAATGCGTGTGTATCCTTTACAAGAGGAAAATCCTCACCTGCTCAAAAGAATACACGAAAGCGTCATTACTATGATCATATTCATCATCTCTCATATTACAAATACCAACACGATCAACCAAACTCCCGTCATGCACGTCGTTACACACACACACACATCCAGCTACACTTATTACAGACGTTACTGACTTCTTCTTGTACTTGCCAACAGGACTACCAGTTGGCTTGGCTCCAAAGTGGCCGAAGACCGCACAGCAGTAGTTGTGATATCGGGCAAGTGTGCTAATTTTCCTATTTGTTTTCACGCTTATTTGCTAAACGTGGCCCTCCACCAGACTATGCATCATCCTCCTGTCATCCCTCACACACAAGCAAGCACTTGCTCCTTAAGCCCGCGTAGTCTGATGAGATCACGCAGTATAACAATGGCCTGAGTACATCGAGATCAAGACTGATAGTCGTCGTTCTTGTCGGCACACCAATTCTCTCGAGATTATTAATTAAAAATACAATAGGAAAGGCGTCACTATGACTTCCTCTAGCCGTCGCTCTTGACCAATCAAATTGCCAAGCAAATCCAAGGGCTAACAAGATGAACTTAATTGACACGGCAGAGCTTCAGCACACCTAATGATCCAGCAAAGGAAGCGCCTCTCATCAAAGCTTCCCATATAATCGACCCACTCAGTCAATAAGTTGAAAATGATCGGAGAAAATTGCTACACAAAGGATTCGTCACCGAAGGAGCTTTACTTCTGCTTGAGCAAATAACAGCGGCGGCACTGCTCCTTCAAGAGCGCATCTTCGTCTAAGCGGTCACGACGAAAGGGCACAGAGAAATTATTATCTTTTATCTACACACACACGTTAGCAGTCAAGAGATATTCGTGTGTGAAAAAGTCAGAAGGAACAATAAGATCGTGTCCAATGATTTTCCAATGCATCGTCCTGGGCAGCATCATTATTACACTATCTTACTTTTTAGTACAGAGCAAAAAGCAATGTACACCTCAAGTGTGTTGTCCGTAGCGAGCACTGCACTGCTTGCTAGGAAATCTCAAGTCCCAATGGAATACTGGACATGGGAAGAATAGCCATGAAATTACCACATTTTCAAGCCTCAGTGGTCAGTCTGTGTAAGGATTCTTGACGGGAGGTCTACCACAAATAATGGCAACTTTCAACTCAATGCAAGATGAGTTTTCTCGAGTTTATAAAGATGCCTCATTTCTTACCACCACCATAATCATTCCCGCTCGTCTTACATGAACAACACCGCAGCAAAGAAAACAGACATGAAATGTCAGAAAATTCATGTTGATTGCAACACCATTTCAATGTTTGCCACTCATCAGACTCACAGATCAGGTGTTTACATGGAAATTCTCCTCGCTTTTTCCACAGTCAAATAAAGACGTGGAATGAACAGCTCCCGAAAGCATCTCTTCCTCAACTATGGAGGTCCAAAGTGGTAATTACTCCAGTTCTTAACATTTCTTTAAAGCCTCACATGCAATCGTATTTCCTCCCGTTCACCACAAGTGGCGTTATTTACAGGGAGTCTTTGTCGATCAAGTTGAAACAGCAGCAGGTTGCAATAGTGTAGTACAAAGTAAGGAGAGTCTTTATTATTATATTCTTCAGTCATCAGCACACTGAAGGAAACTGAAGGGGATGAGTCAAAGGTGATGGTGGATAATTTCCTCAGATTACATTTCATTATGAATTCTTATAAAGCTTCATTGTGGATGTAAGGCTTCATTTCTCCATCCATCCAGACAGAGATTGAAGAGTGAGAGGACCACCATAAGGGAAGCGTATGTAGTTGATTTACCTAATTATAGGGATATCACCCATTAAACAGCTCCATTACAATCCTCCAGCCTTGTAATCGCTCCTCACAACAGTTTCCAAACCGGGTGGCCCACCACCACCAACTATCAACTAGAAGAGCTTCATACAAATCTCTCCCTCTCCTCCTCCTCTCCACTCTCTCTCCTTTCACTGTAGGGAAATTCAACCAGCTCGTAACTCATACTTTGGATAATCTTTTTGAAAAATAACTCTTCAATTAATACAAGCGGATAGCTCTGTGCTCATAGCTCCGGGCGGACTGTTTCATAGTCAGTCAGTTTAAGCTGGAACCACACACACAGAAAACGCGGAGAGGGCATGTTCTGCTTCAACACTATCAACGCACACGTACCACTTTACTTCCTGGACTCACACATCGAATCTCCTCCACCGTTTTTCCGCCCCTTTACATTCAATTAATGCGAAGCCCTCGTGTATATAGGAAGACAAAAAAATCATGGCCATCTTTGGGCTTGAAAAAGACCCGATTTCATTCAGCAACTGCGACACCCACATTATTATTACACAGAATGCATCCATTTATTAACCCTACCGCTCCACTGCACTCGTAATGAGACGGAAATGCAATGCATGCTGTAATGATTCATATACAGAGAGTGAGAAGGGATTAATTCCACGTCCATGCACAAGCATACACACATTCCTCTTCATACTTGAAAGGCTACGCATGAGGAGTAGCATCACTACAATTATCATGGTTTCAATTTAAAAAGCACGTTCCAGTGAGTCATTAGTCTGTGACGGTGGGCTTTAGAAAAAACGTAAGAGCGGAAAAGGTGTTTTAAAAAGAACCGGAAAGGATTTATGAGGAGCCACAATAATAATGATAATCTATAGGAGTATATGTGTATTATTGTCACCCTTACCTGCATGGCAGAAAAGGCACACACACACGCTTTCATAATGTCACGCTTTAACTTGCGGCAACAGCACATGCACACACAGATTAGATCCGGTGGTTCATTCAAAGCCTTTGTAAATCATCGGGAATCCTCCGACTCCACCTTCCTCCCTTAACGGGCCGGAAAATATCCCCTTCATCATCCCTCAGCCGCTATGGTAATAATAATAATGCTCTTCCTAAAAATACACACGCACTCGTGTCCTCATCATTCCTCGAAATATACGACCCGAAACAAGTATTAAATGCAGCGGAAGGTGAATTTACGAGAGGACTTTTTTTTGGAAAAAGGACCAAGCCAAGCCCGTCGTGTTGGAAATTTTACAGCCGACAGCTTAACAACACTCATAATAAGGATGCTGGTAGTTGGCTTTGGTGGAGAAGAGCGTGACGGGGAATTAAAGGATGATGCCAAAAAATTTTATGATGCTGCTTCATCAAGGCATACACATAGTATACACATGGACACAATGATGTACCCACTCCATGCTCATGAAATGCAAAAAGGAAGGATGAGAAGCTCTTCCTCACTGAATCAAAACCAATATCTGACATCAAATTATAGACTGAGTGAGAGTGTCTGCCAGTTGGTACGCACACAAACACTGTAGTTATGCGTACTGTAACAAGTTGAACAAACCAAGAACAAGTATATAATGGCAATGGTAACATGCATGGCCCTGGGGGCAGGTGAGGAAGTTTTAGTGGTGGCGGCGGCGACGGCGGCACTCAGTTTACACTGACTGACGGCAGAACGTTAAAAGCCAGCTCCAGAGCGAGAGAGAGAGAGAGAGGGAGGGAGTAGATACGGCCATTATTATACAACAACAGCACAAGCTTTTATACTAAATGGTCAACATCCTACGTGCTCCTCTTTAGAAGCCCACAGAAGAGTCACTAACTTGTGCATTGGACGATTGCATCCAGAATCTCGTAGAATTCTCACGGCTATTCACACACAGACAGAATGAGCGAGAAAAAAATTGTAAGGCACTTCTTTGCATTCCATCAGCCCTTCATGCTTATCATTACACACGCTTTTCTATTCAAATCCCTTGGCTATCTCGAGGTGACTATGTGTGTGGTGTGAGTGTGGCTTTGCACAATTCTTCACAAGCTCATTTCACAGCAAATCAAAGAACAAAACGTCTTTTAGCATCCCACACACATTCATTCCGAACTCCATTAGCATCATTAATACACGTCCAACGTTACAAACATAAAAATGCTCTGATTCATCAGTATTACGTTCACTCGATTAATCTTCTATTTGCATAAAGCCCTTCGCCTCCTCATAAAGTTGAGTCGTCAATAGCCTTTCATCTTCTGCCTCCATTCTGTAATACATTTGAGGAGACAAAATACATTTGCAAACAGTGCGAATGCCTACATACACCTACATAAAGCTTCAATATCTTAATGTAAAATATAAACACACCGAAATAAATGTGATCCGCACGACCAGCATTACTGGCTTTGGCTTCTTTTACCAAAAGAACACACACATCTTGCACGAACTTGCCCCCTCACCAATCAAAGCCACTCACGCCGAATTTCAACTAAATTTGAGCAATGCCCATCAACTTTATTGTCTGATGCTTTCCTTGATCAAGTCCCTGCAGTGCTAAACCGCATCATAATTAACCACGGCGAGTGCCACTGCGCGAAAAAGTGCAGTTGGATATGCAAGCTGATCTGCACTCTGATATCCTCCTCCGATATATGCTTCAGCTCTTCAACTTACACCCCCGGAGGTTAAGTCGTGAAATAAAACCTGCTGCCCTGCTAAACGGGCATACTCGGTCAACTTTTTATGCTGTGGACGCAAATCTTCCACAGTTAAACCACTGACTGGCAGCCGTAGGCTTAATTTATTGACTCCATTATTTAAATGGAGCTGTGGGAGTTGATATTCATCTTTCACCACAACCACTACGCTGCCAGTAATAATCATAAAAATTGGGGGATTTACGGGTAGAAAAACAAGTGGAAATTTATTTTCAAGTCGAAGCTCCATACTGCATATCCTTTGCTTACAGAAATCAGCCTTGACAAGACTCATAAAATCCGAAAGCCAGTCGTGGGCTGAGTATTTCCTGTGCTAAATATCCAAGCCGAAGGGAAGTGAAAACATGAGTTCCTTTATCTGTCATGCTGATTCGTAGCGAAAATAAAACTCCTGCTTTAATCGTTTATTCCCTCCTTCCATTCAATTGAGCGCAAGAGGGTGTATAGTTGAGTCTCATCGGGTCAATACTTATAATCCAGCTACTGATTGATGACTGACTCAAAGCTTCTTTTTGCTAACACACACGCATACACACATCTCATAAACATGACCTGCCACTGGCTTTTAAGCCTGGTAATAATCTATACATTGCATGCTAATCTTTATTACCAAGCCACGCTTACACACACACATGTACACGCGCACTCTAACACACTACACGCATAATCTTTCACCTGTGCACGAAATGTAAGAGTAACAATAATGCCGGACTGGGCTTTAAAAGCCTTGCTCATTGCTACCATGTAAAACTGTTGAGGGATAACGGAAGGAATTAAATGGCTGCTCGAATCAAACTGCCATCATTGCAGAGCTTATAAGGCTCTTTATTCTATCTCCCAATGACATCAAATCCCCTATGCTATAATCATACCAACTATGGCCAGCTAACCAGTCTCTAATGCCCAATCACAAACATTTAATCCGACAATGGGAATGCCATTATGTCCCACAATAACGACGTCACATACAGATCCAAATGCTCATTTGGATTATCCACCACCGCTGGAGCTCTCGTACTGTGTCATTTAATTAACAAAGACAATGGCAAAGATTCAATCTTGAAACGTTTGGAAAAAAGGGTAGTAAATGTAGGGCATAAGAAGGGAAATAATAATAACATCTCAGGAGAGCAGCATAGCTCTCTCTCTCTTTCTCCCTGTAGACTTTGTGCGACTCCACCTATGCCGCTCATGACAACAACATAACACTCACACTCCAGCACACACACATACACGGACCACCTAGAAAAGGGCAAAGATACTCACGATGACTGAGGCACACATTTAAAGCCAACGCATATCCCATACGGTAATAATATTCATAAATCTTCCGTTCCCATTTGAGAAACCACCACCACCCTGTACCAGGTTAAGCCAACATACACAATCTCAAGCTTCCTGCCACATACTACTCTACGACTTGCAACAAACACACACACGAAGATCTCCTTCATTACATCTCAATGCTGACTCAATCCTACAGAATCTCACATATTTCTCTAGTGCACACTAAAAACTCACGCACAGTAAAGAAGATGTGTAGCATGAATGGAATTTATACAGTACTACTCGCCGGCTGACTTCAAACATGATACACATGTGGACCATCACAGCCAAACAGTGCAACAACAACGTGTGCAGTCACACAAAACCTTTAATACTGTTTGACATATAACGACACAATCCTTCCAATATTCTCTCCCCTCTGTCCTACATGCTTAACTAATATTTACACAAAGGATTAGCATTTAACACTTACAAGGATAGTAGCAGCAGTGCCAACTGATTAACAGGGCTTCTCCGTCTTCATAAAGAAGTTACAATTGAGCTAATAGCCAGCATTCAATGCAGTCTCATGCACCGTGCTCAATAATAAAGCAACAACAACACCTGTCAAATTGTTCCGTTTCTTACTTCTTCACACACAAACACACACCTCCAATTCATTCACAATTGATTCACAAATAATAATAATAATTGTGCGTGCTCAGTCCTGATTTTCACTTGCACAATACCATGTGTGTGTGTGTGTGTGTATGTTTCACCTGTCTCTGCACCATGCAGCAAGTTCCATGTCAGCAGAGACACGTTGAGAAAAAACAGCAGCGGAATTGTCCTTGGTATAAAAACGAAATACACGCACTGTGAAATTCAAGCCTGCACACTCGCAGTACATTCTCTATACATGTTGAACAAGTGAGAGTGGAAGGTTGTGGAGAACGAACCAGTCCATCGCTTCTACTCGACTGACTTGAAAAGTGAGGAGCAAGAAGGGTAAAAATCTTTACCATAATGCCAGGAGCAGCCAGGAACGTAGTCCAAAATATGCACTCGCACCAGCAGACAGAGGGTAAGAGCTTGCAAGCAACCAGCCTGCCTCCTTTAACACAGTGGAACAAAAAATAAAAGTTTTCGTTGTATGGAATAGCTTGGAGCTGTCGTGACTCCATAACTTGCAACTCACAGAACTACAAGCACACGCATCGGACCTGTATACGCACACACACAAACACACACACACACACACGCATCTTCTTCATATGCATCTCATTCCATTGCTTATATAGAACGGCTAACTAAGATGAAAAAAGTCTCAGCCTCATCCCTTATTCTCGATCTCTTCTGCTCACTATACCTCTGCCAACGGCCCGAGCATCCCCTCCTAAAGGATCCAGAAGGAAACTATCCAACTCTCACATAAGGGCTTTACTTGTACAGCACATGTGGGCTCGAGTTGTAAGTAAACTATATCCCCCTACAAGTGACCTTCAAGGGTCCACAAATATCACTCTCATTCATAGACTTACTGGAATAGCCCTACTTGTGTATAGGCATCCCTTCATTTCATACGTACACGATTACACAAACGGGATGGCCCTTATATGTGTAGGGGTATCCATATGATAATGGAAGCTGTGTAGTGTAATGTACTGGAACAGCACATCTTTGTACTTGAGGCCTGCACACAAGCCTGCTCATTATATCCCACACCACAGGGTCTGCCTTTGAAGAAGCTTGAAAACTTGCCCTATGTAAACAAAGCAGGAGCTCGAACAAGGAGAAGTTGATGGGATTCGAACCAGTTTTTGGACCACCACATAGCCGACATCTATGGTAATGTTGGAGCTTTAGGAGATTTGCTTAAAAGATACAGACACAGAAGGCTTAAAAATTGGCCAGCTATTATTACAACGGTGATAATGATGGAGATCAACAATGACGGTGCTATTTATTACTGAAAATCCTTTGATTTTCTCCTGCCACTCACAAATGAATGTGAAGTAAAACGAGAGTAATGTGCATTACATGGCACGAACCACAGCCTCATTTGCCTTTCACTCAGTCCGTGTCCGTGCTGGGGAAGTGAGGAGAGATTAAATTCCTATCAAGCCACAGGCTTCTTGCACAGATGAAAAAAAATGGAAGAGATGTTACAGTAATTACTCCCTCCTCGCACCCACATACATACAAACAGACATACGAGAAAATTCTAAATAGTAGAGCAGTCTTTGGAATTCTACAGACGGCAAGGTGACATGGGAGAGTTAACTACCCCTGTACAAGAACGTCTTCTAAATAGAATGCCTCTGATGCCTAAGCTGGGCATTTTTTCTCACAGATAATCCATCATGTGTGCGTCTTCTAGATTAGCGACCGTGTGTGTTCATGGCTAGGCCATTATCTTAAAGGACATGAGGCAGTGAGCAAGTTGAAAAAGAAAGGACGGAAGGAACCTGTCGGCTATAGTTGTGAATGGAAAATATGTCTGAGTCGTTAATAATAAGTTGTTGCAGAAGCTGTAACACGGTACAAAACAACTGGTCCAACTCATGTCCGAGTCAGAGAGAGAGAGGAGGAGGCGATAAGAAATTATGGCAATTCCTCTCAAGTCCCTTCAATCTTGAGTGACAAACAATCCTGTTCTCCACCTTGTCGCTGTCACACACTCTAGAAACAAACTCAGCAGGGATTTTTAGATCAACAGGTTGCAAGCCACTTCTTCATCAACACACCAACAAGTACAACAACAGTGACTACTACAAGAACAGTACTTACAAGCTCACCTTTACATTTAATAAGGAGATGATGATGAGTAGGAGAGAGACAGGGAGAGAAGAAAAAAAACTGAGCTTTTTTTCTTGGGCTTGCGGAAACGCTGGGAAAAGTCAGCCAAACGTGGTACCTGGAGACGAGATGTAGACAAGAGACTAAGAAACTACATGATCAACTCCATAGTTACATCCCTACTGTATTCAGCCCTACACTCATCATCATTAGACAATAAAAATAAAATCAACTTCTGGTTCTTAATAAAATATGACTCCACTCAACTTGATACCTTTCTCAATAAGAATTACACAGGGTCAATGTCAAATCAACTACTAAAGAGCAATATATCAATGTTAACAGCACAGCCAATTGTTCTAAGGAAAAATCCATTAGCATACCCCTTGGACCCAGTGGATTGGAAGGAATCCTAAAGAACCAGTCAGTCAATCCTCGCTCACACTCACTCACACAATTATGTTCATATTTTAAAACCCGTCAAAAGAGAGACTAACAACAGATGCAATTAAAACGACTCTCTCCCTACCGATTACCTGCCTCACCACACCATTTCCAACAACGGACAATGAAAAAAAACCAACTGATTTAAATATTCGCAATGATCATTTTTTTTTCTTCCTACCTCCTCATAAGTCATCACTCTAGAAGTCATTGGCGCTGTTCATAGTCAGTTCCACAATAACAACAGCAGCAGCAAGGTGAGGAGCAACGACTACTTGATTCTTTGCCTTTGAGCAGAGTTAGAAGAAGAAGAAGAGGAGATTTTTAAAAGACGCCTCTGCCTAATAATTTCATCACACATTTCAAATTCATCTGAATATTATTATAAAAAATGAAAATTAATTCATGAGCATCAAAAGCATAAGAAATATTCAATTCGCACCCTCATCCCCTCTTAACATCCCACACAAAACTTATGTGTTATGTCCCTCGGCTCATTCCATTTGCAGTACAATAAATTCTATAGTTGGCTGCTTTCGCACAATCCACAAATATCCGCTAAATTATTCATATATAAACCTTTACATTGCTCTTGTGTACACACACAAACACAGGCATAATAGCATTGTGGGACAATAGGAATGTGCTTTCCTCTTGCAGGGGGAACTCTCTCACAGACAAACAAACCTGTTCCGCACAGTTCACCGCAATATGTAATATTACTACAATGCAAAGCATTATAAAATACGATTGAGAATAATATTTGATTTACATTTTTCAACCTTATTTGACCATGTGCTGGCCGCTGAGGACTTGAAGTATATGGGGAATTAGTTTGTTTAGATGTGTAGTATATACATACGCTTGCATGTGATGCTATTTTATTCCTCCCACCGACAAGCGCAGCAGGAGCGCGTCTCCACGGGAATGGCCTACAATAGATGCGCCAAGTCTTCACTCGGTCATGCCATTAGCATAGCTGGAAAAGCAATTATAATAGATTTTTGATACAATACACACTATGCTGTCATATTGGCCGGAGGAACTCATCTAGACCCCTCGTCTTCTTCTACTATGTACACTTCCTTAAATAGGAAATTAACCTCAAGGCCAACGACATCCACTCGCTCCTTCCAGCATGTGTCGATAATAGAGCCAAGTCATCTAATCTATGGAGACAGTTGACGTGCAGGCAATGCAAATGATCTGTCCTTTTCCCATCCCACGATAGACAAATTATTTCTTCCAGTCCACAAGGACCCCGAAAAGGGTTAACAACACTGTGTGATATGCAGACACACACTCAAGATTTACTACTACTACGGAGAAGATAGCAAAAGATGAGAGTTATGACGACAAAAAATCAGAGCTTGTTTGTTTAGAACTCATCATGACTACAAGGATATATTAGATTGCTGAAGGCAACATTCCAGGATATGCAGCTCAAGCTCTGTCATTCGTAAAAGGCAATACCACTCACTGATATGACACCGTCCCGATGTAATACACATAATCTTCCCCTTTATCCGCTTGCACACTCCTATTCCTCCAAGGTGTAAGAATCAAACTTAAGCAATCAATGATTATCAATGAGAATTCTATAGCTTGAAAAAAAAATGTTAATTTACAATTATAATCTTGGCCTTGAATACATCACCTAACGGAACTAAACTTGGGCATCAAAGATATACCAGCGATCGCTTACTTGTAAGTTGGTTTTTAAACCGGAGTACGCATGTACATGAAGGCTGGTGTGAAAAAAAAGTGTTCAGTGCAAATACGAGATAACAAGGAACGAATGAGAGAGAAAGAGAGGAATGAATAGCTGGCGTTGTTGTTGATTCTGGAGCCTGAGGTTATAATGGGTTTTGATTTGAAAGAATGTGTTAGATGAAGGCGCCTTGGAGGATGGAAGGAACCTGAGCAAGTGCACCCCTCCTGCGTGACTGAACAAATGAGCACGAGGGCTATAGCTGTACGTCGGATAATTTTAATTTATATGGATTTTTCTCGGCTTTTCTCTCACTCCTCCCCGAAAGAATAACGAGCGGGGGAAGGCAAAGGATTAATCGGAGAAAGAATCCTGGTTAACAAGCAAAGTGTATGTGAGTTGATTTTTTTGATTTGGAACGTGAGGAAATATGATTACCGCAGAGCGTAGCTCCCTACCCACTTCTCCCACCTTTAGCCATACAACTGCACACTACTATACACATTGTGATATTTAGTGCATCATATCTCTTGCTCTCGGCATTCGCGCATACCGAGACTTGAAGGGACCATGGTGGATTAACATAAAGGGAATGCCAGCAGAGTCATAGAATGAGAATAGGAAAGCAGACAGGTCCAGTCAACTTATTATCTTCCATCCACTCTACACATTATTTCCGTTCTGATGTGAGACTCCTCTGGAGCGAGATAAATTCCTATTACAATACACATACAGTGTCGGCATGGAATCGCCACGATTGCAAGATCATCATCATCAGTACTGATGTTGTGTTACGTAACTGCTTCCTCCTTCTTCTTACCTCATATGCCCTTCTTATGGTGCATAATGCAGTCCAGCTGTGAGAGGGGCAAGGGGGAGAGAATTTATGGCAGTGATGTTGGGATGAGCAGGCTCCTTTCCCAGTATAATTGGCCTTACAAGGATCCAATCTTCGTGAGAATAATGATGAAACTGATGGAGGGAACTGTATGGAAAAATATACACGGCAGCTTGTTCTGGCTCTGGGTTCATCAATCTCCAGGTAATTAATGATTGATCATTTCAGACGACAAAACATTGGTTCGGAAAACCACCTGTGGAGTGCTGGAGGAAATCTATGATCGCACTAGCAGGTATCAACAACAACAACAACAACTCGCCCGTCATCCCCCTCCTCCCATCACATTCCACTTCCAGCACTATACTAACTCGGTCTGCTTTGAACTAGCTCATTTTGACTTGATGATTTGTGGCATTCTAGATGCGAGAGAGTCTCAGTTGGAATTCCGTATATGTTCTCGTCTCCACGTCCATCTTCTTCTAGACACCCCAGGCGAAGACAAATACATACAAACTGCCACATGGAATAATTCTTCCAAACATGCGGAAGCGTCTGGTACAAATTATAGCAACAGGTGTATAGAAAAAGGGTAAAGTTTTTCCCTCAAATCAAAATCCAGGCACTATGGCACATTCCTTCCCTTCTAAAAGTCATTCACACATTAACTCTGATCCCCCCCTTTTTTTTAGCTGTCACTGAACAAGTTAAATCATACAGCTCAAGTTCATTATCACCACTCAACTATATTTCATAATCTTTGACACCCACAACGATCCAATGTCTTGTCAACAACTGCTGTCCGTGCTGATGAGAAGTAAGAGCTGGGTATCTGTTTTCACTCTCAGATAACTAGTGTCAGATCAATGTGTCACAATGTCACCTCCATAACATGACATCATCATCTCTTATTGATTTGTTCATTGCACCACTTTTAGTAGCTGGATTATCAGGCTGTTAATGAACTCAGTTCTTGATAACCATTTCCAATGATTCACCACCATCATACTGACTTATGGCCCGAACTTTTCCAATGAATGTCGTATGATATTCCGAGTGCTTTTTGTTAATTATCTAAAAATGTGCACGGGGACAGGGCTGTGAGGTATGAGTAGTAAGAAAAAGCACGTGGACAGCTGAATTCATGTAAACAAAACTGAACACAAACAGTCAAGCTCAACTAGCAGCTGTGATGAAGGGTTTCTCGTGTTAAAGGTGGGATTTATTTTCAATTAATTGGGCATGTTAAAGTGTAATTGACTTCCAATTAGGAAAGAATAACAATGCAAAAAAGCATTGATGATTTTGTTACACTTGTCTTTTGAAGTGGGAGGACCATGAACTTGCGAGCAATCTTCCCCTTATCAGTCGTCAGCAGTGATGAATTAGGAAATTAGGAATGTGACCTTGCTTGCCTTGCGCGCCTCCTGAGATTTGCTGGAAAAGGCGGCAAGTGTTCTTGGCGGTTAGGATTCACTCACT
>JAQIWI010000880.1:0-21400 GCA_034698825.1 Deuterosminthurus bicinctus | reverse complement strand
GGTACAAATGTTTCTAAATCTGTAATGCTATTTAAAATAGGATTATGAAGAGCTACCAAGGAAATAACCGGTACACTTCCTGCTAATAGTAGTACCAGCACTTTTAATATACCTTGTGACATTTAATACTTAAGTGCGACACGTTCAACAGTAAGTCGCAATAGCAAACCACTACCTGAACATGTTGCTCACAATTCGCTTAATATTCTGGCCGTACATCTCACAGAACGTCTGAATTGACCTCGAAAATGGTCAAGGTTTTTGAAGATATAAAACGCAATGCGGCAGGCGTACTATTGAGAGAAGTAATTTCATTGTGGTTTAATGCCTCACTGCTACGTCTCATGAATCAACCTGGAAGAGCCTGTTGTCTGCCTGTGGTTGTAAGACCACAACCATAGAAGGTGATTTAAGATTACTAAACCACGAAACTGTATTAGATTTTAATGATGTGGCTAAGCTGTCATAAATGGCTTAGACTCCTGTCTCAATGTAACCCTTTGGAAATATAGCAGTTATATAAAACAAAAGTTGGCTAAGCGGTTAGCTCATTATTGATTTCAAAGATTATTGGAAATGTGGCTTGTCAACGTGAAAATCCAATTTATTTTCAACGATACCCTTCAGTTATCAAATCAATATCACGTATCTGATGGAATTAGTGAACTGTCTGGCGCTATAATTAAATAGAAATTATTTGAGGGGAGTGTGTGTTGTATGATTTGTTGGCACAAATGTTAGAAAAGGGCTTTCAAGTTCATGCTCTTTGGAAAATCTGGTGGCCCTTAAAAGGGCCGTTGGTTCTTGACGAGAGGAAGAAATCAAATGCTGGGAGCCGCAGTTGCAGCCTTCCTTGTTGCTCTTGGTTTTGCTGGAGCTTTGGTCTTCTTGGACGAAGCAGCCTTGACCTTTACTGCTTTGGATGGCTTCGGTTTTTCCTCAGCTGCAGGAGCCTTCGGCTTTTTCTCAGCGGCAGGAGCCTTTGACTTTTCTACAGCAGCTTCAGGTTCAGCCACCTTGGCCGGTTTCGATGCCTTTGGTTTAGCAGGACCCTTGGCCTTGACTGGTTTCACTGTCTTCGCCTTCAAAGCTGCAGGTTTCTGAGCTCCCTTGGGCTTTACTGCTGCTTTCTTCATACCTGCTGCGGGCGGCTTTTTAACCTTCACGACTCCAGGAGCTTCGGATGCCTTTGGTTTCTTCTCAGCAACAGCAGCAGGCTCCTTGACCTTCTTTTCCTTCTGAGCAAGTTTGAATGATCCAGTAGCTCCTGTACCTTTAGTTTGGACGAGAGTACCCTTCTGGACACCACTCTTGAGAAACTTGCGGATCAAAGGAGCAAGTTTTTCCACATCCAGTTCATGACTATCCGCAATGGACTTCTTAATGGCAATCAAAGACGAGCCACCGCGCTCGTTCAGTTTCCGTATTGCCTCCGTGACAAGTTGAGATGTAGGTGGATGAGCTGGGACCTTTTTATCACCGGCGGGTTCAGATGGCTTCTTAGATTTGGGAGCTGTGGCGGCTTTCTTGGTGACCTTGCCCTTTGCAGGTCCTGCAGGTGGGACTGCGGGGGCTTCAGTCGTGGGGCCGACTTGTTGTTCTGAATCAGTCATTATTACTAGAGAGAGATGAGCAGATGAGACGAATGTTACCAATCTTACTGCGTATAAGTCATAATTACGCAGTTAGGAGAATTTATATGACAGATGGGAAGGGCGGACGTGAAAGTAGTGCTGAGCTGCAAAGTGTGAATGCTTGCATAGAGGAAATGTGCCGGTCCAGCAGCGAGACGCAGTTTGTTCCGTACTGCGGTCGTCTACCTAACGTTTGTTTTCATTTCAGGGATTTTGAACGCTGACTGGCCCTTGCTGCATTTCCTGCATCATCACACCACAACACCACTTATGTGACTTGGACACACCTTTATTATCTTGCGGAGTGCCAGCTAATAAATTATGCGTTGACAACGACGCTGCAGCCACAGGATAATGTAGTTGATGATTCACTCTCAGGAAAAAGTGGTGGCCCTCAAAAGGGCCGTTGGTTCAGTTAGTCAGTATTCAGATCATGTTTTAAGCTCTCTCTCCTCGGATACGACGTGCCAATTGAATGTCCTTTGGCATAATGGTCACACGCTTGGCGTGAATGGCGCACAGGTTGGTGTCCTCGAACAGGCCAACCAAGTAGGCCTCGGATGCCTCCTGCAAAGCCATGACAGCCGAGCTCTGGAAACGCAAGTCGGTCTTGAAATCCTGTGCGATTTCTCGCACCAAACGCTGGAAGGGGAGCTTGCGGATTAGGAGCTCAGTACTCTTTTGATAACGACGGATTTCGCGGAGAGCGACCGTACCTGGTCGGTAACGATGGGGTTTCTTGACACCTCCCGTGGGTAGGGCAGTCTTTCGAGCAGCCTTTGTAGCCAACTGCTTCCGAGGAGCCTTTCCTCCGGTAGACTTACGAGCCGTTTGCTTTGTACGGGCCATTGCTACAGATATGTACTGTCTATATCGATGCTGAAGTGATCGCACTCCGCGAGATGGACGATGAATGATTCAGCTGGTCGGCCAAGTGATGCACTTATGCAACTCTCTCGAGTTAAAACTCGCTCGTCCGAGTATGCCAGCCAAACGTTTTCAGCGATGCACATGTTTATGCGGGACATCAATGGCGTGCTATATGTAATTGCCAGGGAAATGGGCCTTGATGATTGTTACCAGATCGCCATGCCAAGTAAACCTAAGCCATGCATTGCAGTTATTAGTTAACAACGTTCAACTCCATGCGTCAATGTCAGCATTTCAAAACAACAGCAAATTTCGTTATCCCATGTCACCTGATAAATTTTAACTACTTTACCTTTCGTAGCAATTCCCAACATTCACTATGACCTTAAGGCAACGTGCGTGCAGAATTCGTTTTCTTGTGCTCTTAGGAGATTATGGTGGCCCTTAAAAGGGCCGTTGGTTTAGGTCGATGAGTCAGTTATCAGATTATTTAGAGGAAGTGTACTTGGTCACAGCTTTAGTCCCTTCAGACACGGCGTGCTTGGCCAACTCTCCTGGCAACAGTAGCCTGACGGCAGTTTGAATCTCCCGAGAAGTGAGAGTCGGCTTCTTGTTGATGTGAGCCAGACGGGAAGCCTCTGAAGCAATTCTTTCGAATATATCGTTGACAAATGAGTTCATGATGGACATGGCCTTCGAGGAGACTCCGGTGTCAGGGTGGACTTGCTTCAGCACTTTGTAGATGTACATGGAGTACGACTCTTTCCTCTTGCGATTTTTCTTCTTCTTATCTCCCTTGGGGATAATTTTCTGGACTTTCTCAACCTTCTTGGTAGCTTTACCACTTCCTTTCGGAGGCATGACTAAAGTTTCGATGTAGTACTTGGCACAAGGAGCTCTTCAACGTGACGATACGGACAATCAAGTGAGAATGAATCTCAAAATGTGATACTCGGAGGTTTTATACTTCGTGGTCGAGTAGAGAATGAAGTGGAAGAGTTAGTCGACGCGTGCTCGCTCATGAAAGCACGCGCGCAAGTGAGGAACTGCAGATTCTAAACGGAAAACGTTCTTCTTCATTTCCAAATTTAAATTAATTTGCATATTCATTCAGCAATACATGCAAGGGAATTTTTCAAATGATCTCTTTAGGCCTGCTCGGTAAAATGTAATTTACATGCTCCGCTGCAGGATTAATAGTTTGGATTATCGGAAAACTTGATGCAGGATAAATTTTGATGTAATGCTGTAAAGATATGCATGGCAACTTCTATGAAAAGAATAAAAAGAAAATACGACGAACAAGTAGGATAAGCTGACCGGTAAAATATCACTCAAAAAAAACGTTTGCACCCGATTGCTTGCTCCGTTGGACTGAAAATAATTGCAGATGGTAAATGCATGCACACATGAAATTCTAGAAGTAAATGATTTTAATCAATTTCTCCATTCATGTACAAGTCAGATGCTCACAGTTAAGACATGCACACGAAACATCAGAAGTTGTTGGAAAATATCACAGCATGTTAAAATATCTGACAAAGCAGTTGTCGACTACGCTTAGTCATTGCATCGTTCAATTTAAGACTGTGGGTGCAGCGTAGCGCTATTGAAAACGTTTGACTTGGAATGTGCTCTCAGGAAAATGTGGTGGCCCTTAAAAGGGCCGTTGGTTTGAAGGTTCAGAATGAAGTAAGGTTTTATTTTTCTTCGGGTACCTTCTCTTTTCTCTTGGGCAAGAGGACCGCCTGTATGTTTGGCAGGACACCTCCCTGAGCAATGGTAACTCCAGTCATCAACTTGTTCAACTCTTCATCATTGCGGATGGCGAGCTGCAGATGACGGGGGATGATACGGGACTTCTTGTTGTCACGGGCAGCGTTGCCTGCCAACTCGAGGACCTCAGCAGCCAAATATTCCATGACGGCGGCCAGGTAAACTGGGGCTCCAGTTCCAATACGTTCAGCATAGTTGCCCTTTCTCAAAAATCGATGGACACGACTAACAGGAAATTGAAGTCCAGCTCGGCTCGACCGAGACTGAGCCTTCACCTTCTGTTTGCCTCCCTTACCACGTCCAGACATGTCGATCTACAATGATAACAAATACGCCAACGTTGCTTGCTCTAATTCCACACACCAACTGAGCTGTAATGTTCTTCACAAGAGACTTTATAATGTGCAGTCGAGTAAAGTTGGGAAGGTCGGAGTAGAGCACAGTGAACATGTACGAAGAGCGAGCCAATGAATGCTTAACTATAGCGCTTGAGTGAGATACGTTCGGCTCTAAGCCATCGTCATCAATCTCCCCCAAATATTCTCGTGTGCCAGCAAACGTTCTGATGACAAAACTTAACGTTTATGCGTAATAATTACGGTAACAAGTATGATTTTTCTAAAATGCAATGATTAAATTGAAACGCTTGCCGTCAAAAGACAAACATTTCATTGTAATTTTATACAACTTTTTATGAATATTTAAATCACAAAATTTTGCACAACATTTGATTTATTCTTCTAGTAGGGAGATGAGCAGTAGAGCTCCAATGGTTTAAGTCGCATATTTTTCATTTCAGTTTCATCGTGATATGATAGCGCGTGTAGATTTTAGCAGCATTTCAATGTCATTTGTGACACACTTGAGTCTACCTGTACCGACATGCCACAACGTCCAAATGACTCAAAATCCCTTCCCTCTTTTGCCCCAATGATCATTTGCCTTACTAGTAACCATTTTAGCACAGGAATGATTCGTGAAGAACGTTTTTCGCAATCTGGCTGAAAAAATTGTATTCATTAAAGAAACGCCTGAGCAACTGTTCTCAAGTACAAGTCATTTATTGTTGCCCTAAATAATTACAGTCTGGCCACAACTTTGTTTATTAACCAACATCAGGAAACTGCTCTCGGGAAAATGTGGTGGCCCTTAAAAGGGCCGTTGGTTCGCGATTATGAGTATCCAGAATACTCGCATTAGAGAGGGTTGTTATCCTCCAAAGCCGTAAAGGGTCCGTCCTTGCCTCTTCAAGGCGTAGACGACGTCCATGGCTGTCACAGTCTTCCTCTTAGCGTGTTCAGTGTATGTCACAGCATCCCGAATGACATTCTCAAGGAAGACCTTTAGGACTCCACGAGTCTCTTCATAGATCAGGCCTGAAATTCGCTTGACACCACCACGACGAGCAAGACGACGGATGGCGGGCTTGGTGATTCCCTGGATGTTGTCTCGCAAAACTTTACGGTGACGCTTGGCTCCCCCCTTCCCAAGACCTTTGCCTCCCTTACCGCGGCCAGTCATGATGACAATTTCTAGAGATGATAATATTGTAAGTTTCAAGCACAACCCTCTAACGTTAGATGCTTGTTAAGATGAGCGGAGAGATTTTATACCAGAAAGAATGACAGGGCGGACGTAAGAGAAGTGCGCCGCATTTCCAGAGAGTGACTCACTCATCAGACCTGAAAGAACGAATGTTGAGAAGGTCTGCCACACATGAGCCTTTAAAGACAAAGGGAGTGACGTCGTCAAGGTCAATGTAGTACACTGGAGATATGAATGAAGCGATTACTGAATGCAGCAAGTCCATTGTGCATGAGCCAAAAAGTCTTTGTGACTCATGAAGCATCAATCTGCCCCAAAAATGTGTGAGCTGAGATGCTGAGCAAAGGCCCCTGGCTACTGAATTAAAATTCTAAACAAATGAACTGATGACTTTCATGCTTATGAGTACATTTCTACAATTCCAAGCACACTGGACTATTTTTACTCAGATATTATACGCATTTGCCTATCTTGTCATACTTTACATATTTCTGTTGGACGATTTATTCCAGCTATGCACTTACAAGTCCACAAGTGTAATAAGTCCACTGTTGTCACTACTACACAAAGCTATTCAGAGGATTAATTTGCATCATTGACCACTTGTCATATTTCATGAATTTTATGTAAATGCGACAGTCAACTGACATTCAGTGTGTCAGTTCCTGTGTGACTACAAAGGAAAGTTGTCAAGTTCTCTCTCAGTGCCTCCTTTTTTAAAACTCGATTTTATACACATTAACTCCTCTGGATTCAACTTCTGTTTTTTCCCTTAAGAGGACTAATCAAATCTCGAAGAAAAATCAATAGAATTCTAATTAAAAAAAAACCTGCACTTTGAATTATAATGGGCGACCTTGGCCCCACTGCAACTGATCAAGACTCCAAGGACATTCAAGATCAGGTGAGTTCAATTTCAATCCCTTCAATATGAAAAAAAACAGTGCTGGTGTCCCAGTAAAACTTGGATTGGGATTGTTTATCTTTGTAGCCTGCAACAACAGCCAGTGAGTCACACCTGTTGTTACTGAAGCAAAAGAAAAATTGTGATGTGACGTTCACATTTCCAAATCTACCGGACCGAATTGAGGCCCATCAGAGTTTTCTGATAGCTCGGTCGCCAGTATTTGAAGAGACATTTGCAATGAGAAAATGCACTAATGTCCAAGATAATGTCAATGTGATTGAAATCAAGGAGTCCAGTCCGGGAAGATTTCAAGAATTTCTTGAGGTAAACTGCAGTTTATTTGACTCCATAGTGACCCCATTACCCCAAGTGGTTTGTGTTTCTTTCCAGTTCATTTACTCAGACAAATTCGAGGCGAACACCGCCGGAGCGTTTGACTTGCTCCATCTGGCTCAAAAGTACAAGGTCCCTCTGTTAACAAAAAAATGCGAAGAGAAGCTGAAAACTGAAATCCAAGCAGAGGATTCCGTCAAGATCTTTGAAATTGCACGTCTTTATGGCCTTCAAGAACTCATGGACCGAGCAGCTGAAAAGTTGATCAAGTATGAGATCTACCACTCGACAAGGCATAAAAATAGCGTTGGTCATTCACTCTCAAACTGACTATCGCCATGTTGGAATTTCTAGGTCCTCGTTGGACTTGGCAAGCGTTGTCGCGTTGATGAATGCCAACGAAGAGACGATGGCTTATGTACTCGAACGTGATGACTTGATGGTGGAGGAGGGCAAGTTGTTCCAACTGATTATGGAGTAAGCTCAAAAATTGGTTTATTCACTAATCTTATTGGAGTTGAAATGGCTTAACGTAACGACTGCTGACAGGTGGGGAAGAAAGCAAGCTGGAGCCTCTGCTGACGAAGAGATTTTTAAAGATAAAGTAAAGAACGTCGTCTCCAAGATCCGATACACAAATATGGATCCTAAAGAGTTCACTGAGAAGGTCGTACCAACTGGATTGTTATCTTCAGAAGAAGTTCAATCAGTTTATTCGTACATTGATGGAGAGGAGGTCACGAGGTGATTAATTTTATTACCCACAGTCCACCTTTATTTCGTATGAAATGCATGACAAAACTATTAGTGATGAACTCGTGCAACTTTCTTGCTTGATTTTCAGGAAAGACTTGAAGATTAAATTTAGCACTAAGCCACGCGATGTGAAAAAGCTAGAGAATCTGGCAGATTTCTTCGCTGGCCAGGACTCCCAGACGCAGATGCTACCTGCTCTCTCTTGGCAACGCGTGACGTAAACATTTTTTTTATTAATTGTTAGCTTGTGAGGAGTACAAAGTTAATGTAAACGTTATGCAGATTCAAGGTGGAGCGAGCAAAGTTAACTGAAGGGTGGTCTCAATACAGCCGAAAAAAGCCTGCAATAACAGCCATTAAATTCCAGTGGCCTAAAATCGCTTCGGCTTTCAATCTTAGCTTCAGACTCTCTATAAGAGAATACTTTGGGCTAACAAACACAATGGATTTTACAGTCATATATGATCAGAAGCTCTACAATTGCGTCCAAGGTTCTCCAGATGAAATTTCTGTCGAGTCTCCCATAGAATTACATTGTGGGAAAGTGTACGGTGTATATGTTGGGGTATGTTGCACAACTAATGTTACGTTTAAATCTGAGGAATAGTTTTATAAAACTTGTCTGTTCATTTTAGGATGAGTCAGGGCTGAACGACGCTGCTTACTATGTCGGTGGGATCTATTACGGGGTCTTGTTTCGGGACATAAACAAAGAGGTTAAAGTTGATTTAGCAGACACCCGACTGACTTTGAAGGAAATTGAGAAGGAGGACAAGTTGTACTACCAGGATGCACTCAATAGCTTGCCAAAAATCAGTGTGTTCAGAGGGATTGTGATTGGTCTGGTTTAGTATTTCATGGCCCCTAGTCTTGGATTTTAAAACTACATTTGTGTAATTATGTCGTGCTTTTTAATACAGTTGATTGAGGTGGCAATTGTAAATGTAAATATAAACTGGAATTAAAAGATACCTTGCAGTTTTAAAGCATCAGTTGACTTTCAGGCGCAGATTATTATACCTACAGCAGCTCCAAAAATATACTATCATCTTTTGAAGACTAAAAATTACTACCTCGCAAATTAACGTGATGGTAGCAAGCAAATTTCCCACAATGAAGACAAGGAAAATTGCTTGGAGGTTCCATAAACTGATAGGCGCATTCTTGAATTTCGCATGGTTATCCCCATTCGCATTCTCCTGGTGCCAGCGTACGAGAGTCTATTGGGGGCATTCTCATTAATCTTTAAGCTACTCAAAATATAAAAACGTTTTCAGTTATTTCCCATGAACTCACCTGTTCCTCAATGGTCCATTTGGAAAGCAGTCCAACTTGTCCAGCCCTCAAGATAGCCAGATCGATTTCATGCTTCAATTCGAATTGAAAGGAATACAACCAACCGGAAAAAATCTGTAGGATGGGCTTCCGTCCGAAATGATAGCCTGACGGAGGGCGTCCGCCATGCTTTAATATCTCGAAACTAAAATTGAGAGTCATTCCAATAGCGAAATGGGCAAATTCACGCGGTAAACTTTTACTGGGAACCTTACATATAATTGGACGGATTCGATAATACGACCTTTGTGTCAGTCAGATCGGCTGGTGTAATTACTCGAGAAATTTTCTCGATTTGTAAATTGTCGTATCGACTGAGAATTAAGCTTGATGTTCCTCCATGAAAAACCAGGGCGGTACGCCCCATTGAAATCAGATCTTGAACTGTTTCAGGGCCCTTCTCATGTTCCACAATGCTGCACAAGAGAAGCAATCCCAAACGAAGAAAGAATCATTTAAAATAATAATGCACTTGCATCGGGATTAGCTTACCTGTAGGACAGCACCAATCTGGAGTTGTAAGATGCCTGCAATATGGCTGCCATCAACAGCCACATTCCAGCAAGAAACTTTGGTATTCGGTTATAGTATGCTACAGACCATGGTGCATTTAAAAGTGCGTTTACCACCTGCAATAAAAGACACGTATATAACTGAATGGTTTATTTTTAAAATCATTTTACATTTATAATGGTACACTTCTCACCAGCTCAATAGCTCCAAGAATAGTGATTTTGGAGTGGAAATTGAAAAGCCATGCTCGAAATCGTCCAACCAGCCAGAGGGATACAGCTACAAGAATCATGCTCACTGTGATGCTATACCAAACAGTTGGTGCGAATGGGCGCAGTGGAGCAAATAAACTCGAGTGGAAGGCCTGGTTTCCAGCAAATGATACTGAAGCAATAATAAAACAAATAATTTGAGTGATGGGCGATTTGGTTCCTCCTGTAATTTCCCGAAAGCCTACCAACCACAATATCTGCCCCACCAGCTTTGACAACTCCCAATTTCCCCACCCACGTCCCATTTGGTAGTTCTGTCCCGTATTGATACAAGCGTAATTTCAATGTCATGTTGTATTGTTCGCAAAGAACCTTGAGAAGATTTGCCTCAGTTCCGAGGAATTTAGCTCCAACAGTGTGAACATTCGATGGAGATAGAACAAACTCGTGGTTACGGGGGTCGTCGACTCCTATCCAATCTGTAAAGTAAATGTAGGGCTTGTGTAGAGTGTATCCAACTCTGACCTCACGTCCCTGCAAAGCGCATTTTAAGTCTTGGGGCTCACAACTCCTTCCATAACTTTTGTATTTAATTCGATGACCGTTAGAAACAAACACTACTTGCTTCTTGAATACTTCTGCCAAGCTTCCAAGGCTCAAATTTTGGTCGTAATTGTCTTGAAGGAACAGAAATACAATGTTAATTTTTCCTATTAGTCTTTTCTGCAGCAGTATAAAGTGATGAGCTTTCTTAGCGACCTCACGAGGATCTTGGTCATTTCAAAAGACGTACAAGAAAGAACATTTGGTAACCAGACCAACATGAGAAAAATTCGAGGTTAATTTCACAGGTCGCAATGATGATGCCCAGTTTGTTGTTAGCTGAGAGAGTACAACAATGTCGCACACTGGAACGTGTAAGGCTCGATAATTAGATGGTACGAAGGCTTCTAAGTTCGTAAAGTTATTTGAAGGAGGATTCTGGAGGGCTACCAAGGAGAGAACAGGTGGTACTTCTGATGATAGCAGCACCAGCACTGCTAGAATATCTGGTGACATTTGATGACAAGATTCAATTGCACCCCTTAATTGCAGTAGTCGTAGTGTACTGCCGGACAGGTTTCTGACAACTGTAACTGTAATATTCATCAACTCGGAACTCCCGTGGAAAGTTTTCAAGCTCAAAAGAGACATGATAAAAGACCTGGATTTTTAATATGTACATTTAGCTGAGGACAAAAGTAATGAAATGGCACTCTAAATGCTCTTCTAAGTGCGTGACTGATCCCAGTCTTATAGCCAGTGGAACTCCGCCGTCTACTAACTTTGGTTGTACAGCAAAATTTTTCAACTTTCTGGAAAACGGAAACCCCGAAACTAATGTTAGGTTCTTTGACTTTTGACATCTTATGAATTGCCAAACATGCAGCTCGTACACGTTTCACGTAATTGTATCCATGAGAATGGATACAAAGGAGATAACCTGATGGAGCAATGGACATTAACCTGACCAAAGAACTTCTGTAGGGATCAAAATCCTGGAAAACATTTCGTATACTCTCAACTACGCAATGTTACTATCCCTTACATAGGTTCAGAACATTCAAACTAGTTATGGTTCGTACAAGACTACCTAAAAGGTTTGAATAAGAAGGCAATGGGAAATACATGAATTAAAAGATCCTTAATTTTAAATAATCGGTTGTGAGGTTGTGACTTTTATCAAATCCTTTAGCGTATAGACTTGACTTTTACAGTTACAGCAGTTCCATCCGAAGCAATTTCATCCTCTGAAGAATGACATTATTTGTTCTCCAGTAAATGCGACGGTAGCCAGCAAATTCCCCACAATGAAGACAAGGAAAACTGCTTGAAGGTTCCATAAACTGATGGGCGCGTTCTTGAATTCCGGGTGATTATCGCCACCTTCTCCGTCCTTCTGTTGCTGGCGTAGAAGAGTCTAAATTGCGGCATTCTCAGTAACCTTACAACAACTCAAAATATTTAATGCTTTAACTCAGTTCCTGTAGACACACCTGCTGTTCACTGGTCCATTTGGAAAGCAGCCCAACTTGTCCAGCCCTCAAGATAGCCACATCAATTTCAGGCTTCAATGCGAATTCAAAGGAATATAACCAACCGGAAAAAATCTGCAAGATCGGCTTTCTCCCTAAATAGTAGTCGGACAGGGGGCGTCCGCCAGATCCCAATATCTTAAAACTAAAATTTAGAGTCATTGAAATAGCCAGAGAGGTAACCAGATAAACTTTTAGCCAGAGCCTTACACGTAATCGGACGGGTTTGATAATGTGACCTTTGTAGCAGTGAGCTCCGCTGGCGTAACTTCATGGGGAAGTTTCTCGATTTGTAAGTTGTCGTATCGACTGAGTATTGAGCTCGATGTTCCTCCATGAAAAACAACGGCAGTACGCCCCATTGAAATCAGGTCTTGAACTGTTTCAGGGCTCTTCTCATACTCCATAATGCTGCACAAGCGAAGCAATCCCAAACGAAGAAAGCGACATTTAAAACAATAATAAAATACTTGCATCCGGAATGGCTTACCTGTAGGATAACATCAATCTGGAGCTGTAAGATGCTTGCAATATGGCTGCCATCAGTAGCCATATTCCCGCAAGAAACTTTGGTACTCGGTTATAGTATGATGCAGACCATGGTACATTTAAAAGTGCATCTGCCACCTATAATGTCGAATACATGAAGTTACATCTCATGCCATAAATTAACTTAATTTTATAATATTAAATCTTACAAACACAACAGCTTGAAGAACAGTAAATTCACAGTGAAGATTGAAAAGCCAAGCGCGGAATCGTCCAACTAGCCAAAGGGATACACCAACGAGTACCACACTGACTCCAATGCCATACCAAACTCCCTGAGTAAAAGGGCACAGCGGAGCGAATAAACTCGAGAGGAGCCCTGGTTTCAAGGAAATGATACTGAAGCAATAATAAAACAAATAATTTGAGTGATGGGCGATTTGGTTCCTCCTGTAATTTCCCGAAAGCCTACCAACCACAATATCTGCCCCACCAGCTTTGACAACTCCCAATTTCCCCACCCACGTCCCATTTGGTAGTTCTGTCCCGTATTGATACAAGCGTAATTTCAAAGTCATGTTGTATTGTTCGCAAAGAACCTTGAGAAGATTTGCCTCAGTTCCGACTAATTTAGCTCCCGCAGAGTGAACATTTGATCGAGATAGAACAAACTCGTGGTTTCGGGGGTCGTCGACTCCTATCCAATCTGCGAAGTAAATGTAGGGCTTGTGTTGACTGTACCCAACTCTGACCATGCGTCCCCGCAAAGCGCATTTTAAGTCTTGGGGCTGGCAACTCCTGTCATGATTTGTGTATCTTATTCGACTACCGTTTGAAGCAAACACTACTCGCTTGTTAATTACTTCTGCCAACTTTTCAAGCTTCACATGTTGGTCGTAATTGTCTTGAAGGAACAGAACTACTAAGTAAATGTTCCCCATTAGTTTTTTCTGCACGAGTATAAAGTTATGAACCCACTGGGCGATGTCTAGAGCGTCTTGGTCATCGCAAAAGACGTACAAGAAGGTACATTTTGTAACCAGACCGGCATGAGAAAAATTAGAGCTCAATTTTACTGGTCGTGATGGTGATGCCCAGTTTTTTGGTAGCTCAGATGAGAGTACAATAATGTCACACACTCGAGCGCGTAAGGCTCGATACTTAGATGGTAGAAAGTCTTCTAAGTCTACAACGATATTTGAAAGAGGATTCTGAAGGGCGACTATCGAAAGAACCAATGTTATTTTTGCTGGTAGTAGAACCAGTAATGTTAATACAAGTGGTGACATTTTATGCCAAGATTTAAACGCGCTTTTTTCAGCAGTAGTAGCACTTAACTGCCTGGCAGTGTGATTATAGCTGATTCAACTGTCATCATATTGCAATAAATTTAACTTACATAGATGGTCAGTTGTCAACCACAAGTTTTGCTGTAGTTCATATAGATATGACTAAAAGAGTTTGATTGACATGCTGGAAGTTCCTCTGAATTATAGTTCAAGTGCGTGACTGAGCCCAGCCACAGCTATGAAGTCCACGTACTGAGAGTGGTTGCACAGGAGACTGTTCAACTTTTCTGGAAACTAAAACATAATTATGTGGGTTCTTTGACTTTTGACCCATTCCGTGATTGCTCGGACACTTGCCAGGCATAATAGATTAGGTCCTTAAAAATAAATGCAGTTAACATTAATCTCAATATAGGGTTCAGTATCCTGCAAAAAAGCTTATCTTTGTCACTCCTCAATATAAAATTGGATACATGAATTCTTACTGTTACCCGAGCATAATTATTATTCAAAGCCTTCACGTAACCCGTGAAGGCTTTGACGCCAGGAAGTTCATTGTCAACCTTGACTGTCAAACGGGAAGAGTTCTTAGTTATGGATACTGAAGCCAGGTCGTTGATGGAGGTGAAAACAGCCGTGAGCCACTTCTGTGATTTCAGCATTGAATGTACACGAGTTGTGATGACGGAAGCAATTAATCATTTATTGCTCCTTTTGTCCATAATTTAAATGTAATTAACAATCAGCACGACGACCTAAGTTGTCAGAAACCAAACATTGAACAATAATGCTTCACCGTCATTTTCAAATAAATCGCGCAAAGAATCCTTTCCTTAGCACCGTAATCGTTTCGGTGGTGAGCCACAACAGAAATAATCCGCACAATAAATTGGCCGGCAGCAGCATAAGCAGTCGTGTATTTTTCCCTCGCAATCAATCGACTCTAATTGTGACTTGGTGTAACAAGGATCTTGAACAGGACAGCCATATTTCTGCGGCACACTAACATTACTTGCAGGAGCAGGGACATAAGGGTCTTTGGAAGGACTTGGAGGTGGCCGTGCACACCGGCAACATTTAGTCCTAGTCCTTCGTTTCCTCTTAGACCTTAAGCAAATTTTTGGACACATAACGCAACAAGTGTTATTTATTTGAGGAGGAAGTGGACGCGGCAGCATTGGGCCACAGCATTGAAATGGTATGGGACATGGTGGACATGGATGTTTGCAAATGCAGCCAGGTGGATTATTCGGATTTTCACCCCCCGCAAACTGATTTCCTTGCATTTGATGTCCGTTTGAGTCTCTGGGGCTTCCGTCCATTACACCTCCGCCTGCCATCCGACTTCCTTCTTCATCAAAACCCCTTGCTGAATTGTAGCCATTAGCGGGATTGTCATTGTCATTATCGGGCCGGTAAGCTTCTGGAGGCGTAGGTGAATATGGCGCAGTATTACTTTGTTCATATTGAGTAGATGCATTATTTTGGCCAATGATTCCTTGGTTACGTGAATTTTGTCTGGAGCTGTCATTTTGGCCAAGCGGAGTACCTGCTTGCTCATAGGCACCATTGATTCCAGTTGGTGTAACTTGTCGACTGCTGTAAGGGCTTGGTTCTCCTGCTTGACCGTACTTGCTATTATGAGGGCCTGGTGATCTACTCAAAGAGTTAGTCGGTCCTGATTGGTCAGCATTCCTGTACTGGCTGGGCTCACCAGCGTTTGTGTATTGACTGGGTCCGTCATGAGAACTTTGTTGGCTTGTTCGATAAGGTCTTGCATAATTGCTCTGTCCATATTGAGAACAATGTTGACTTTGATAGTGAGTTGGGATGCATTGGCACAATGCTTTGCACCAGTTAGGAGCTTGGCCCGACCGACAGTACTGACTAGGCTGGCCAACGTACTTTCTACCTTGCCTTAAATATTCCTCATCTCTCATTTCCCTGGGTCTGTAATTCCTTTTTCGACTTCGGCTGCGATTGTTGTGCAACTCAAGCTTATGATCGCTACCGGTCCCACGATCAATTGGTGCTGAGTATTGCGTTCCGCCGCTTTCCATCTCAACTGAACTATTCGGGCTGCTTGGACCCGCCCCGAAAGTTGATATTCCGATCTTAATAGATCCACTTCCCCCTTCCTGTCCACGGCCATTCATTTGGTATTCAATTTGTGTCATTTGCGGATCATTGTCATTGACTTCGTACTCACGTCTTCGGCTACCTTGGCGGGTTGGTGAGAGATTTGTCCTTGCATTTCTCATGTAGGCATTTTGTGGGGATACACCACGGTTTGAAATTTGCCTTTGTGGTGAAGGGCTTCTACTTGAATATTGCTTGTGCGGTGACCGTTTTCTGCTAGTTGCTGTTCTATGGGAAGCTTGCATTAATGCTGGTGATTGTGGACTACGATTTGAAGCTTGAAACTGTGGCAATGGGCTACGATTTGAATCTTGAAAATTTGGCAATGGGCTACGATTTGAATCTTGAAATTGTGGCAATGCGCTACGATTTGAATCGTGAAACTGTGGCAATGTGCTACGATTTGAATCTTGAAACTGTGGCAATGGGCTACGATTTGAATCTTGAAACTGTGGTAATGGGCTACGATTTGAATCTTGAAACTGTGACAATGGGCTACGATTTGAATCTTGAAACTGTGGATATGGGCTACGATTTGAATCTTGAAACTGTGGCAATGGGCTACGATTTGAATCTGGAAATTGTGGCAATGGGCTACGACTTGAATCTTGAAACTGTGGCAATGGGCTACGATTTGAATCTTGAAACTGTGGCAATGGGCTACGATTTGAATCTTGAAACTGTGACAATGGGCTACGATTTGAATCTTGAAACTGTGGCAATGGGCTACGATTTGAAGCTTGAAACTGTGGCGATGGGCTACGATTTGAAGCTTGAAACTGTGGCGATGGGCTACGATTTGAAGCTTGAAACTGTGGCGATGGGCTACGATTTGAAGTTTGAAGCTGTGGCGATGGGTTACGATTTGAATCTTGAAACTGTGGCGATGGGCCACGATTTGAAGCTTGGAACTGTGGCAATGTGCTACGATTTGAAGCTTGAAACTGTGGCGATGGGTTACGATTTGAATCTTGAAACTGTGGCGATGGGCCACGATTTGAAGCTTGGAACTGTGGCGATGGGTTACGATTTGAATCTTGAAACTGTGGCGATGGGTTACGATTTGAATCTTGAAACTGTGGCGATGGGCTACGATTTGAAGCTTGAAACTGTGGCGATGGGCGTCTGTTAGCTGAAGTTTGCATTATCGAAGAAAAAGGAACATGATTTGGCAAAAATCCTGGAGAAGTTCCATACTGATTGATTGACGGGCTCGGCGATGGAGTTCGACTTCCACTTGATTGCTGCGAGCCGGGGCTTTTTGCATTGTTTTCGAAGGATTGATTTGTTACGTAGGCTCGTTGGCCATTGGATTGTGAGGCTGGAAGGCTGGCAGGATGTGAGTTTGCATATTCTTGTGGCGGAATCCGCTCGCAATGAACATGTACGCTGCCACTTGTTCCACTGCAGTATGATGCACTGGATTGAAAATGGAAATAATGAGCACGGGCTTGTACATTTCAGAGAATACTAAAAATTTCACTGATGTTATTTACCCTGATCCTCTAAAATTTTGTGTGTGACAGTGTGGGGGAGGTGGCCTTGGAGGTCGCATTCTTCGGGAATGCGATCCTCGACAGCAACAAATACGTCGGCAGCAGGTGTGGTGGACTTGAGGTGGGCATCCTTGCCCTTGTGGATAATTTGGCTGCGGGGAAGGTGAGTGATGGATTGGGTATTGACCGGGGTTCCATTGTGATTGAGGAAGGTTAGCAGGCGATAGATCTCCGGGAAAGGCGGAAAATGGATAGTTTCCGGGCTGACTGGGTGACAGATAGTTTCCGGGCTGACTGGGTGACAGATAGTTTCCTGGCTGATCGGGGGACAGATAGTTTCCGGGCTGATCGGGGGACAGATAGTTTCCAAGCTGATCGGGGGACAGATAGTTTCCGGGCTGACCGGGTGACAGATAGTTTCCAGGCTGATCGGGGGACAGATAGTTTCCGGGCTGATCGGGGGACAGATAGTTTCCGGGCTGACCGGGGGACAGGTAGTTTCCGGCCTGACCGGGTGACAGATGGTTTCCAGGCTTGCCAGCCAATAGACGGTCATCGGTCCTGCCAGCCAACAGACGGTCATCGGGCCTACCAGCCAACTGACGGTCACCGTACCTGCTAGCCAAAACACGTTCATCGGGCCTGCCATCCAACTGACTGTCTCCAGGATCTCCAGGCAAAGGCCATTTTTGTCCATGAGCTTGAAGTGGTCGTCGACCACAGGGGATTTCAGGTGGCAGTGGCGGCATGGCTAGCCGCACTGCTCAAGTGCATATTTACATTTAATTTTCTAATTGAAATTGGAATTATTTTGATTAATTTTGTACTTCGGTATGAATTTAATTTAACCATTTAAATAATTTATTATTTGACTATATCTAAATTCAAGATTTTCAATTCCAAATTTAATTACACCAAACTTTTGGTTCCAACACAGACTTCAAAAGTCATAGGAACAGTTAAAAACTTGAATTAAATATATATTTTAATACTAAAAATACTGCCGGTTACGATAAAATAGCTGCAAAGACGCTTCCCGCACACATAATAATTCATAACCTAACACTTTCAAACGCAAGATTTTCAATCCCATCTGCTTTGTCATCACTTGTTGTAATCACTATCGCGTCGCCATCAAAGCTGTCGATTGTGTCTTCAGTCGTATTACTTTGCAGTTTAATAGACCGCTTGGCAACCTCCGCAAACACTTGCTCACGTTGCTCCTCGTAAGTCTTTTCCAACTTTCTCCTCTGCATGTCTTTTCGCTTGTGATACAAGTAGCACGAGCTGAACATCTGGAATGTGTCACGAACAAAATAATTACTTATTTCAATCCATATAATTTACAAATAATTATGGCAATTTTAGTCAACGAGTATTAGAACTTACTAAGAAAAGACTTCCGCCGACTGAAAATAATACGTACAAGTTCCAGTCGTCCATAATGTCAGTCTTAAGTGAAACCAAGGCGCATGCCCATCCCTCACATTTGGTTTTGCACTGAATTAGTGTGGACGACGAAATGACACGATTACACAATTCTGGCTTTTATTGCATGATAAGATTTAATGGATACTATGACATTGGCATTTATCATTCCATATATTGATAATAATACACATGAAAGGAATATACGGACGTGTGTTTCTGTGAGGTTTGTATCGCATTTGAGCATTTTAACAATATAAGTGTGGCTATTGAAACCTGAATGTCATGTGTACTAACCGACTGAGATGACTCAGTCATATTGAAGCTCGCACACTTGTTAATGCCACAAATAAACAGTTCACAGCTGCGCCCATTTGAGAAACACGATAAGGAAAGCTCAAATGTCAACATGATAACAAAGATTTGCAGTCAATAATTACTCCCACCGCAGCAGTTTCCTACGTGGCAGTCCCTACACGTTCTTGTTCTTTCCCCCAAAGTTCTTCTTCTGCCTCGATAATTATTAAAGTAAGGCTATAGTTTGTGGTCTTGGTCTGAAATCTTTGACGGCATTTGAATAAAAATAATCTAAACATTTTTGTAGCTAAAATGGACCGACATCGCCCATTGCAAAAATACACGACATACAACCATGATAAGCGTACGCCCTACAAACATCCTGCCTTTGGTGTCCCAATTTTTCAAACTAATTATGGACCACCACCGAGAGAGTTGCAGGATTGCCTTCCTATTGGACAGCAGGTCGAGCCGGGCAAACCTGGAAGTAATGATCCTAGTGGGGGACATACTGGACGACCCGCACATTCCGGATTTCGGGACGTCTGACACATTTGCAGGAAGCTTATTGAGCTCTTATTAAAAATATTTCGCAAACAAAATCTATATTGTAATGCTTTAGTCGCAACTTAATATCCAATAAACCCAGCAGTTCGTTCAGTAATATTGTAAGTCTCAATGATAATAAACTGTTGCTTTTGTTTTGAATTCCGTATCGGTCATAAAGTTTTACTGCATGCTTCATCAGCAAAGTTCAAGGGAAATCATGTCATTATGATTACAATGGACCCTCCGTTTTACGTCCCACCCAGTCAACCAGATGAAGCAATGAACAAACAAGTTTGACCTTCTTCACTTTGTAAACAAGCTCACATAAGCCCAGCAAAGGCTTAAGTATGGTGCTATCCCAATTTCTCAAAAATGTCATCCTAATTTTTCTGAATAAGTTCATTGTGGTTTACGAATTAGTTCCTGCAAAAATTTGCCACGTTCATTGACCTCGTGGACTAAAAATGACGAGGATGTTACCTCGAGGAAGTTTGGCTAGCCAGTTTAAACGATGGGGAGTTTTTCTATAATGTCCTGAAAACACAATTCTAGATAAGCTAATGAGTTTGATAATAATCAGCTGCGTAGAACAAAACAAAGTATAAATAGCAGTTGAAAGAAAAATCTTTATAATTATTCGTGTATTGGTTGGGAATGCGTGCCACTGAAGATCATCTCTTGTAAGAGCAGCACGCTTCACATTTTAGCATCCGTTTCACCAACTGCTGCAGGTTAGTGCACTCAAATAAATTCATTTTTTATTTCCACAAAGTTTTAATTAAACTTGTGATTACCTTTGCAGATTTGCAGATCATGGACCGTCACCGACTTCTCCAACCAAATCCAATGGTTTACAACTATACAAAACGGCTGAGTTATCATCACCCAGCCTTTGGAATTCCTCTGATTCAATGCAATTATGGCCCTCCTCCTCGTGAGATGCAATCTGGATTGCCTGCAGGTCAAACTGGAGGACTTGAAGGTTATTACGGTATTGTCGGCAACTATCGTCGAGCTCCACCGCACTCTGGATTTGACATCCGACTAAATCAATAACTTCTGTATTTACCTTTATTCCACAGATTACATTTTCATTATGATTATTACATTCAGTTCGTTTGAATTCTGAAATTTACTCTGGGGCCCTTGTAATAAGGGCTCCACATTTTCCAGAGACTACAGTCACACCAAAAAATTCATGGTTTTTTCCTGGTATGCTCAATAGTCCTATCAAGTCGTCGCCCATCTCATCTTATGCAATTTAATAGGGATGGTTCTTAGAGAATCTGAGAAGTTTAGCAGCGACATTTCACACGTCGAGATGAGTAAATCCTAATTGCGTTGATGAAAGGCATGATGAGTTAATAATAAATAAACAAAACTCGCTGTAAAATCAATTAAAGCGTCCTGAAGAGAACGACTGACTATTTCACTTTGGAATCCGAATGTTTGCTTGTTAACCTTCACTTTCAAGTGCCTAATCATGACAAATCGATCTCAGATTGGGCTGGGAATTCCTCACATGAATGAATTCTGACGCAAAGATTGTGAATTGATCATGAAGACCAAGCGAAACTGGTCGTTTCAATTTGATTTGACAAGTGTACAAAGTTTAGCGTTGTTATTGGATTGCTCCACCAGTATAACTCACGCAATAATTATTTTTTAAATATTTGTCGCGTGCCTTGCAAATGGACGAAGGAGCACAAACAGCATTTTCATCCGCCTCAAGGCCGATGAAATATGCCCTTACCTTT
>JAQIWI010000879.1:0-21402 GCA_034698825.1 Deuterosminthurus bicinctus | reverse complement strand
TAAATTCACTAGTTTTCTTTTCAAGTCACACACACGTTCTCCATCACGGCTATTTTTATTTCACACACCCCACAAGTAGCATTCTCTAGATTATTATCATTCTGGAATTGCATCTTTCTTCATGATTTATTGAGTTATTTACCAGTGGGTCAAATTGGTTTAACAAAAAGCTCTTGAAAAGGAGGATTTAATTTTTTAATAAGTAATTCATGGTTGTCTGTCGGGTTGTTGTCTGAAAAAAATCCTAATTTGGTCGTACAGCTAGACTGAAAGCAAGGGCGTATTTGAGACAGCATAACGCCACTATGCCATTCTACAGGAAATGCCGACGTCCCTTTCAAAGGTACATTACAGTGCAGTGGTGCGGTAATCTTGGGAAATCGCAGGACTGAAGCGTATGAATCACGCGGACGTAACATCACTAGTGCTGCGTGCGACAGGCAAAGGGACCTTTAGTCTTACTGCAATTTGAGATGGGTTAAGCCCACAATTTCATTAGCCCACTGCTCTCTTTTTGTTCACAAAGAATATGTAAACATTTTCTAGCACACCTGCAGAATCTACGTAAAAGTTAATTCACAATGAAGCCTCAAAGAATGGATTGCACTGATCGCTCATTCCAATGAACCTTTAACGGTGAACTGTGGATCAGTGGAGCATTGAACTTGAACCATGAAACGCAGTTTGCAAACTCATTACCAAGACCAAGTCTTACTATTACTACCCTCAAAGTTTGCTCATTTGAAAAATTGCAGCCAAACTATAATGTTGTCCGTAAACAAAGTCAGTTTTAGTCGCTATGTGATTAACATTGCATTTCGTACCAAAGTTAGACATAATTACAAGCAGCGTCTGCTTACTTTTGTACCTCGTCATCGTCTTCTTTTACCTTCCGATTGTTCTGTTTGGAAGTATTGATTTCATTGCACTTGACGATGGTTAGACTTGAGGTTACAGTTGGTAGATTTTATGTTTAAACGAGTTTGATTACTTACAGGGCTGAAGAGTGGCGAATTCTAACTACAGCTCGACATGCAGGAGCACCAATTTACCCATGAATTTACCAAAAGTGACTTAATGAAGTGCTTGCGAATTTTTAACTCCACTGGTGAAAAATAGACAACTTTTCAAACGTATGCAGATCTACTGAAAATTGTTGATTACTCTCTGAAATGGCTTCACGTTTTATAGAAATTGATGCTGATGATTTTGAATGATATTTGGAACCCTATTGTGATCATGGACGCGTACAGATGGCTTGTGTGCTGGCTCCTTCACACAACTGCTCCCAAATATCATGGACTCATGCAGGCTGGCAAGGATCCCTTTACTGCAAAGAATGAATCTCAGGTTTACAATGCCCGAACGTTGTTCCTCGCCTACATCGAGCATCATGCTTTTGAGCGTTTTGCCAACTTTGTTGATCAAGGTAACCCGCCACAGGTTACTGCTGTACTCAGGAAATTGCTCCTGCTTTTTGGACTCTGGAGTCTGGAGAAGCATTGTGGCACATTGTACCAAGGAGGTTACTTTAGCGGTCCTGTGTATTGCACTTTGATTCGAGATGCGATTCTCGACTTGTGCACTGCACTCAAGGATGATGCCGTAGCTATGGTCGATGCCATTGCACCTTCTGATTTTATTCTGAATTCTGTTCTTGGACATTCCAGTGGCGAAGTTTACAAGAATATTCAAGCTTCCATGTCACAATGTCCCCAGGGCCTTGAGCGTCCGTCATGGTGGAAAATGATAACGGACCGTTTTCACACCAAGTTATAGTTTTACTTTCATCATTATTGTGTGATTGTGTTTTGGTGTAGTAAATGATTCTTACTTATGACAGTAGCGCTATAGAGGGATGTAAGTGCGCCTACGACACGTTAGTAATGTTCTTGTAGTTAAACCGTTGGTTTATATGAAAATTTGCTCTAAAAAGTTGTTATTGCAATACATTATAGCGTTTCCCATTTCATATTGTTCAAGTAATTTGGTCAATCACACATTCGATAAGCACACTAGATGCGATTCCTTGACAACTGCAAGCGTACTCGAGAAAATGCCTAGACGCTTTAAAGGATGCTTGACAAAATGTCTTGACACCTGCAATTATATTGTTAAAGATACCTTGAAAATTCACGCTGGGTCAGTTTTACAAACTCGTTTGTAGCTATAATCTTATTAACGAAAGTGTTTTCAATTTTCCTTGAATGATGCTCCGGAATGTGTCTGGATAATTGCGGCAACGGCACCAAGTTGTTCGACGCCGCTTAGCCATTCCCAGGTAAATGTTTAGGCTCATCGAAGTAGGTCATGAACTTTCGGGTCATCTCGTAAGTGTTACAATTATTCTCGAGTTGCAACCGTGTATCCACTCTGTCACTGATGATAATGTAAGCTAAAGCTGATTACCAGCTCCAGTTACACAGTAAACTCCAGCCCAAAGACGAGCGAGCGTTGTTAGTGGCAGTTCTAAAAGAAGTCTGTTTTGCCTGAGACGTAAAATGTGGATGTTGCATGGGTCACAATTTACAAATGACAGTTTATATGGATTTGCAATACCTTTTAAGGCACGCCTACTACAATTCTGAGCATTTAAATTTTCACAAGGCTGAGTACTGCGTACAATTTTAGTGTACATGAATACATGAGTAGACTTGTAGTAAAACTTATCTTGACGTCAGCAACACGAGATAAGCTTGGGAACTGTTGCCGAAGTGAAACAAGCAAGTTTGTAAATGAATGCTCCGTCCTCTGGCTCTAGAAGTCCTCAATGTTATTTCCACTTCCGTGCAGGAATCACACTTTAGAGGGCAAGCTTCTGACTGAGTGCACTGCACACGATAAGAATTTATAAGAATCAGTCTTTTACCAAAGTCAACTTTGCTGCGCTCAAGAACAATAATCTTACAAATATCATTTCAATCTTTCATTATGAGTGTGCTATGTCCAGTTGCAGTTCCGTTGGATGTTCTGAATGAGACACAGGTAAACAGTAAAACCAAAATAAGAAAACTTGATGATAGATACAGGGTAATTTTTGCCAATGATATAGTACTGATTACAGCCGGAGACTGCAACCGACGCATTTCTGTCATTTCTTAAGAAAAACCGGCTGTGTGATGTTACGTTTGTATTTAACAATGCACCCGAAATAACAATCGAAGCGCGCATCAGTTTTGCCTTCGCGCTCGGTCTCCAGTCTTTGACTCGATGTTCCGAGGATTGGGATCTACAAACAGAATAACAGAGGTCACAATGGAAGATGCCAGTCCAGAACTTGTTGATAAGTTCCTTCAGGTAATAACAAGTCCTTGCAGGTTTCTACTTTAACCGTTCTTCTCATTTTGAAGCCATAGAACAATGCAAAAATTTAGGGCCTTTGTTTTCAGTTTATCTATGCAGACAAGTTTAATGTGACACCCGTTGAAGCTTTGCACCTACTCCATCTTGGTCACAAGTACAAAGTACAGCCATTAGTTAAGAAATGTGAGGCTCTCATTAGCAAAGGGCTCTCTATTGAAAATGCCATCGAGCTGTATGAAACCGCGGAGAAGTACCAGCTCGTCAGCTTAAAGACCAAGGCTGGTGATGTCATTGCACGGTGAGGAAACTAAATACATCCCATGTTTTATCTACGGTTGACTTGGAGTTTTTTTCAGATAATCTCCTTACTCGTTGCAGGTCTTTGGAACATTTACTGGTGAGTCCAAAGTTGTTGAGAGCCAAGGAAACTACGTTGATTGCATTACTCAAAAGAAGTGACCTCACGGTTCAGGAGAGTGACCTGTTCCAGCTAGCTGTAAAGTACGAACTCGTTATCATTGAAGATATAATTTTGCATGCAATGCATGAAATTGAAATTTTTAAATCATAGGTGGGGCAGGGAAAAATCAAGTGGAGACCACGAGCTGTCAGTAGCATTGGCAGAAGTTCTACCAAATATTCGCTTCACAAAAATGACTCCGCAGGAATTCACGACCGTTGTGTGGCCCACAAAGTTGCTTCCGCCAGAGGATGCTGCGAACATTCTCGCTTATTTTGTCGGCGATGAATCTACAAGGTATGTCATTTTAGTTGGTATACAGCCATTAAGCAATATATTTACTGCTAAGTTGTCATTGATTAGTGAAATGCAATTTGGATTTGATTTTATAGGACAGCAATTTCGCCATTGCTTAAGTTTTCAACTTCAAATCGGGCTGTGAAAGTAGAACCTAAACTCAAAAAAATAATCCCATTCAGCAGCGGGTATACATTTCTAGATTCGTGGTCAACTGGGCAAGGCCCCAGAAGAAAGTGTCCGTACAAAGAATGCATGAGGTAATTTTGTGCTAAACTTTTCCAAAAATGTTGCCGGCAATGCTTCTTCATATGTTCTCTTGAATAGCTTTACGCTAACAGTTAGTGGGTCATGCGAGAAAGGGAGGGCATTCAAGATTCAAAGTGTCTCGGTGAAATGGCCAGAACGTAGAGTTGTGGGTTCTTCATTGTCAAACCTGGAAGAGAACCCGCAGCTCAACTTTAGAGTTCTTGTGATGAGGAAGCCTTCAAGCAAGGAGCTTTACACAACCAAGTTTGACACAATAGTTTATGACTGTCGCCATGGTCCAGCAGCGCACGAGGTTCTTGTTGAGCCGCCAGAGAAGATAGAGAACGGTTTTGATTACTGCATTGCGGTCCTGGTAAGCGCGTCGAATAAAAAACTTAAAATAAAGCGTAAGTTTAACTCAGTTTATCTTTTAAGGACGAACATCCGCGGGGGTCAGAAAGAGACTTCGACTATGGGCCTGTAGAAAAAGCAGAATCTGAACGAGACCATGAAGAATTTCTAGAAAATGCGAATTTTAAGTTGGATATTCGAGATATCAAACGGAACAGTTGCCCTAAGGCATTTGAAGTATCTGAGGACACCGACGTACATGTCATCAGAAGTATTTGTGTTGTGGTGGAGTAGGGCCAAATGACAACCTTGTACTTACTACATTACTTTTATCTGATTGCTTGTGTAAATTAATTAGTGGGGTGTCGTAAAATGGTTTGTATGGGATGCACCCTGTAAATTTACCCATGGTCAAATGTACGAATTTTCAATCGTAAATAAATTTCAAATTTTTTGAGCTAAATTTTGAATACAATTTCCGAAACTGGAATCTCGCGGTAATTTTTCAATAAGCTCCACCTTAAATCAGGAGCGATGATGCCATAGTGCCTCACATTGATTTTAGTTTTTAATGTCATCTCATGTTTCTACCTCTTGAATGATGACAAAAATCTCAAGATTCACACAAAATCAGTACTTACACTGACATTTGCTCTAATTCAAAAGCCAGCTTTCAAAGAAACAATGAGGGTTTGCTCTAGCAAAGGCTCTTAAAAATTTTATGAAATACCTGGACACACAACTGAAGCAGGCGCACGACAGAGTAGGGGCTCCCTAAATGGAGCCACAATTCTTTTACTCAAACATTAACCACACACTTGCGACAAAGCGCTACGCCGAATTGCACTAAAACGACAGCACTTGACGCGTTATTATTATGGCGAATAGCTCACGAGCTCCACCGCTTTCAAAATCACATGGAAGCCGTTATGTATCTTGGAACATCCCACAGAGGCGTTTGCCATGGCATTTTCAGCAAATGAATTTCTTATTTTATATTTTGGCAAGCTCACCCACCCTACAGAACAGGATTTGTGATGTTTTTGGTGCGAGTGTTGAAGGCCAAATTGCAAATTCTGAGTTGAAATATTGGGGTGGGTGCCTGACAAGAATAATTTCCACTTTTGTAGAACTGTCCATGTCCATCGTGGTCGTAAAAGTAGTGTTGGGAAAGTATAACTGTTCTCAAAGATGGAGAGCAAGCATGTACGTATATTTGAAAGAGCATGACGCCACTTAGGCGTCTTTAGGATAAATTATTGACCCGCCTGTGCTCACTCAAACGTTCCCGTTGTTGTAGTAGTTACGTGAGACTAGCAATTACATTTATGAGTCATTACTAATTATATGGTCCTCATCCTTGCATCTGCTAGTGACTCAGTTCTTTGGGCCAGCTATAGCTATTAAGCTGGTTTGTTTCCAAGAAAAAGCCCGGGATTTGCTTGAGCAAAATCTCGGAAATCCTCCCGCTTCAGCAACTTCTCCATTCGTCTAAAATTTCAAACCAAATTTCCATTAAGTTCCAAATTTTAAATGCCATTCAAGCTGAATAATTCTGTAAAGTTGACTTACTGCAAGCAATAGGTCACCATTTGCTTGATAATTTGATCTCCTGCATTCACTCGAATGGTCATCTCCAGGAAGAGCGTGATATTTTCATCCGACATGGAAGTAATCATGCGTTCAAGGCAAGAAGTTTTGAGCAACTCAAGCTCATACTTCTCAGCCGCGTACAGAAGATCAACTACTTGAGTGTTGGAACCAAAATTGATACGACCGTAATAAATGTAATCAACAATTCTCTTTACAGTGTCAATACTCATGTCCTCGATCAGAATCTTTCTAGTAGCAGCTTCCTTCAAAGGCGCTTCCAGCATGCGCCGAAAAACGTGGCTGGCATCTGCAATAATGTCAGATTTTGTATCATACTGTCAACCCCTTTTTATAACCCAATAAATTCAGAATCTTACGCTTTAATATGAATGCATGGACGGGAATTGTTTCATTTTCACAAGTAAGCTGCACATCTGAGCTTCCAGTATCAAGACGTTCCAAAAATGGGGGATCACATTGTTTGTTGGCACAAGCGCCCACAATAGAATGTAGCGTGGGCTGTTCATAAACCTCTGCCTTGACATTCAGGACAATTCTTAATGTTGTAGCGTCGGTCCCCTTTGCTTTCTCCAAAATATCTTGCCGCGAAACCCTCATACTGCTTCGTGCTCATTGACTCGTCTTGCCAAGTCCGGAATCCTGTCCTGGAAACAAAGCATTATACTTACATTAGAAAAGAATTTGTTACTGACAACAAATTTGAATCCACTCATTACTTACTTGATACTACTAGAGCTGAGTTTTGGGCTCCTCCATAGATAAAAGCCTTGACATCAAAGTGAAAGGCGCAGAAGCCGGTGTGATGCGTACTCAAAGCTGCTTCAAATTTGACGTCGTAAACTAAAGTAGTTTCTTCAACTTCTACTTTCCTGTCACACACAGCATAAAACATAAACTGCGTCCATACCAGCAATAATTCGAGATCAAGTTATAATTTCTAATAATTGTAAACCAAAGCTGTATTTAGTCTACACCGACGACTAATTTTTAAATTCATATTTCCATTCAAATAGAAAATACAAGTTACCCTCTTATTCGATCTCCATTCCAGCCAGACGAAATCGAGCTGATCGCGACATAACCGCTCCCACCCACAAAATTCTTACCCACTTTAAGTCCATTTAAATATGGAACGAAATCAGGGAAATCCAAGACGAATTCAGCTGTTTTCGTAACTTTTTTCGTATAGATAAAAAGTTATGGAATCAACATGACCACGTTACTTGAAATGTATTATTTACATTATAATCTCTCACAATTCCAGTGTAGAATGCACTGTCACTATGGAATTTTGTCTCATGCAGACGTCCTCCAGCACTTGGATCCATTCCTACTGTTTTATTGAGTTTTTGGGTGTTGCAAAATAAAAAGTAATTTTCAAGTCGCTTGGTTGGGCTTTCTAGAACTGTTGAGCTTGGAGTACCCGAGTTCTGACTGAATCTACTTTCATGAAGCGATCTATACTGACAGTGCAAGTAAGGCAAACGTGTGTACTTGAATCTATCTGCTACGAACGACTGACAATCACACCTTAGTACATTCCTCCATTCGCTTAAACGACCCCTTAACCTTGAATAAATTGGTACTAACAAAGGCTTACGTTGAACTGTGGATCAGTGATGCATTGAAATTTAACAATTAGTCGCAGTCAGAAGACATTGTAGCTTTATTTTAAAGCTGGACATAAGCACAAGGCTATTTTGTGACAGCATAACGCCGTTTAGTTATTCAGTAAGTTAATTACTACACCCTATTGTAGTGCCATCTAGAATGCCTGCAATACAGCCTTGAGAGACCGTCCATAGTCCTCGCTGCTCATGGATTTAGTTTCTTTCCAGGTAGAGCGATTTGTAGCATCTTGGCTGTAAGAGGACAACATGGAATACAAGGCGGTCTATCAAACAATCCCATTGAATTGTAAATGAGAATAGAGAATAGTTGCGTAATGTAAAAGCAAGTTGAGCTTAAAAATTCAAAAACAAAATTGCACCAACATTAATGCAAGTTCAAATTTTTTAAAGAAATGCAAAATTACGCTTTCAAGGGAGTACACGTAGACTGGAAAATACACGGTGAGGTTCGGCACAGTGCTGTAAAACTTTCCGCTGTTGCCCAGATGAACAATACGGACACCTTAATAGTGCGTGGCAAGGCACACATGGTGAGCGCCACTTAACCAGTAATTTGGTTAACGGAGTAGAACAAAGTATCTTACTGGACAAGTATTTGGTGTATTAAAAAAATTATAATTCGCAATGGCCTTGCCATTGCCATGGTTGATTCAGTTTCCAACTCATCTTACTTGTGTAGCCTGTTGAACTGCGGCAAAGCTAAAGCTAATGTAATCTTAATAATGACAATGACTAAGTAAAAATTATGTACCCAAAAGCTTGTAGGGCTGAAGAATGGCGAATAAGAAATTCAATTGACGCGGAAAACCTAAAATGTACTCGTAAATTTGGACAAACTGACTTTGGAAACTGTTTTCAAATATTTAGTTCCATTCGTGGCAAATGGAACAGAAAAATTCATAGCTAGAGAAAAAGCAAGGGTGAATTCTAGACGGAATGTTTAGTGTGTCCGCTGTCATGTAATCTAATGGAATCCCAAGAAAGGTTATATTAAGTGCACTAGTAAGATAGTAAATGCTCCCTTAGCAGAGTCTATCTGGTAACACTTGATGCACGAACATCAATTTTAATTTATACTGAACATGTAGTGTGAGTCAAATGAATGGACGTAAGAAACCAACAAGCTGATTCACAATTTTCTTTTGGAACAATGTCAAGAATACGCAAATTAGCTCATAAATATATGCCTCAGTCGCATGGCTACTACCAAACGCAATAATACGAAAGAGAAATCCAGAGACTTTGCTCCGTTTCCTTATCATTTGCATTCTTCGTTCCACTCGACTTTATCAATCTCCATGCGTTCTCCTTGTCCACTGAAAAAGTACTTCTCAAGTAGTATGCCTCCCACAGATGAATAAGCCTGGCTTCCCAAAATGATTCCACCACCCGGTTCAGCGGCTCTAAATACCAATCTTAAAGTTGCCAAAACATTGCAAGAATTTCAATAAATAAGCCCTAACCCTATAACCGTAGAGAAGAGGATAGTAGTAGTGACTGACGGTAAAGTCAACAACCAAAGGAAAGCGTGTCTCTTTGGATCGCCTGAAAAGTTGTTCACCATTGGCGTCCACAATAAATTGCATATCAGAGCATACTTTAAAGTGGCTTAAAACCTCAGTTTGAAATAAAATGGTCACTTTTAAAATGGTTGGCTACACGATGGAACTTGGCTGTACTGTTACAATCATTACTCAATAGGCAAAGTTTACATGGATTGATTTTGTTTTAAATTTAAGAGAAAACTCTTACTAATAAAAAAAATGGAACTTCTAAGGAGGTGGAAAATGTAATCACAGAGAGTGTAATCTGCAAACATCTGAACCTTATGCTAAGCACAGACTTAACACTCGTACCATACCATGACAGCAAATGATTTGCAATGTAAATTGCCGTAAAATCTCCAACTTCACGTATGTGCCAAAAATGATTGATTTTCGTGAAGGTTCGGTAGTTAAAAATGTTCGCTGGAATGAGTCTTCAGCACGCGCCATAGAATATTCTGATAATGGTTCATGATAACAAGACGGTAGAGTTACTTTCAGGGTTGCCTGCCAGTTTATCCATCAAGACATGCGACCGTGACCTCATCATGATAATAATAAATGTTTCTCCTGCATACAAAATCTTGTGCTTAAACGCACAACTGAACGTACATACGTCAAGAAGATCAGATTAGCTATTTTTGCAAAAATATAGCTCAGCTTGGGAAATTGCACGTTATTGTAATCACTTCGTAGGGAAAACTTCCCTGCAGCAATAATGAGGGTATCACCTCATAGTTGTCACGTGCTCATAGTATAAGGCATTAGCTTTGTTCATAGTAGTTTGTGTAGTTGAGTGGCCTCAATACCTAGCATAAGGACTTGTTACCAAGCATTTGGCCAAAACAAGCGAGCAAAAAATTCAACCATTCTATAATATTTAACTTAATCATCATATTCCCAATTGCACACGACACTGCAGAGTTTGACAGCAAAAATAAGGTCAAGTTGACAAGATGACCCGATGGGAACGAAACAATTTTCATTGGAAATCGCTTAACCAGTTATTCCGTTGGCATGCCAGGATGAATACTGATGTAAGCCTGTAGTACTGAAAATAATAAGTATATTTATTCTTCCAATAGCTACCAACCGTGCGGCCGATAGAACTTTCATAACGGGCTTTCTGTGGTACTGTAAAGCCTCAACGCCGCTTACTTGTTTTACATTTGGAGATATTAGCTTTTCGCGCACGTTAGTGGTGATTGTTCTCTTCGCATAAAATTAGTGATACTTGTTTGTTTACAAAGGCGTTGAATACGAATGCTCAACAAAATTTCCTTTCACAAATCAAGCTTTTAATCTAATAAACGTTGGCACGTGAAGCGATTTTCTATAGAGTAGCAATAAAATCAAGAGCCACTTCAGGTTACCATGATCATACCTACAAGTGCCCCACTGCTGTAAGCATCTCGATAAACTTAATAGTACCATTACTGTAGCAAAAGCAACACAATTGGGGCTCCTTGGTTCAGGAAAGGGATTTTTTCAATTAAAAGCAGTAATAAGAAACGACGTGAAGTTTTAAGAATGGCTGATAAAAACCAACGAGAAAACTGGGCGTGTTTTATTGAAATCAGTTTGCTGGGACGATTCTACTGGTTGATGCAGTTGTTATTGCTTGTAATTGGAGCTTCGCAAGAACTAACCAATGACCCGGGTTAATGGGTACGGGTATGGGCTTTTAAATTAAATTTACTGAGAATCTGGGTATCAATATTGTTGAACTTAAAACTTAATCCACCATTCACGAGGTAACATTTGAATTGTATCGTTCCTCTCAAAGGTTATGGAGTTCAGCTTACATTTCAAACAGGTCTGTCCATTACCTGCAGAATGGCTAAGTGGCGTTGAGCTTCTTCACCCGCACTTTAAGTACACTTGGGCTAATTGGGGTATTTAAAGTATTGGAACATAATTTATAAGGGTTTCTTGCATAATACCCCAGATTAAATGAGCAGCAGTGCAACGAGTTGAGAGACAACAAAGTCAACAAAGTCGAGAAATGATTCCTGCGCAATTTCGCGAAAAGATCCATCTTGGACGTACCCCTCAAGAACCGACCTCATAAATGTGATTGTGATTACATTAGTCTTAAAGAAGGGTCCAGCAGATAATGCTATGTCATGTTGCAGTCTGCGAGTCTCCTTCGGTACAAGATTGACAAAGTAGCATGTGGCCCACCAAGACGAGCTACAGCTCAAAAAGGTCACACTGGCAAAGATGCTCAAGAGTTATATTTTGCGAAGATAAGGATACGACAACGTATGCGAAGATGATGACTGTCACGATGTAAGCCAGTTTTAGCGTGAAGACGCCCCAGCAGCTAACTTGGTTTGTCCATGAAATGTGCAACTGGATGCACCTTGCACTTGCACTCTTCATTGCACGCCTTGTCAGTCTATGGTTGGGTCTGTGGAACCTAGAGAAAAATGAAACTTGAACTAAATTTAAATGTTCCTAATAAGCCAGCAGAGTTAGCCGGTTTGTGCAGAACGCAGTAGAATTATTGTCTCATTTATTATGCTCCACGTAGGTCAGACAGGACCACCAAAGAAATTAATGCCAATATTTATGGGGCGTTAATTGGACATGAGCCTATTTACCTCGAAGGCAACAAAAACAGAGAAAAGGACTTTGCGGGGCATACCCAATATTTAAATGAATCATAGTGTGTCTACTTTTGCCGCTTTCTGATGTTGGCACAAAGTTCTCTTCGTGGATGTCATGGCATATTCTAATAATTGCATAAATTATATCGATGGAGAAATGGCAAAGAGGCGCCCACTTCATTTCAAACTGTCAGAAGCTATTCAGTTACACAAACTCCAATTGTGCCGACCGAGTCAGCAGTAAGCAATAGGCGTGTTCAACTCATCCGAGTCCTATTATGTCCACGACGAGGACACAGTCAGGGGAAACTATTTTGGAAGTTTGAACAAAATTCAACTGTACGTAACGCAAGTTTTCTGGAATACAAGGCGTTGTCTACCTGTGTGTCTCTTTAGCGAATTATGTAGCTCTGTATGGACTATAGCATGGTTAATATTGAAAGTTCGATAACCTTTATCAACAAATAAATATTATTTATTATTGCCAGACTGTGCAGTAGCCTTTCGCTATTGCTGTTCACCTGAAATATGTTTAGTAATATAGGATGCGTCCAACTCATTGACATCGCGCAGCACTGTGTGTACTACCTACGGAATAGGTCAGTGGCGTTATGCTCTCTCTATTTCGCTTTCGCATGTTTATCAGCTGTGAGACAACATTATATACTTGGCCTCCATGTTTTGGATTGAGCAAACCTAGAGAGAGTACAAAAATACATAAAAAAAGGTGAAGTTCAATAATAGCATGCTGACCCAAAGTTAATATAAAGCGCATACTTTACATATTTTATGTAGAAATTCAGGTGGATTTTGAACCCTTTTATATTACACTCTATCATCTGTTTATCTCATGCTGAGAAGCTGGTGCACCGTCGACACGAAAAAATTCATCAAAATTCTCCGCGAAATAGTTCTTGAATTCTGCTCTAGTCGACAAAGACTCAAAGTTCCTGGAACAAAGCATCAAATTCATTACAATTGTAAAGCAAAAAGTCTATAAAATAATCTTGTATAAAAATTGGCATTACGTTTTACAGTGCTGGATAAATTTGTCCAAAAATTCTCCGTCTACATTGCAATGCGATACAGCGATCAGAAACTTGACGACGTTCAAGTCAGAAACGGTTGACACGATATGGAGCAAAGTAGTTTCCTTTAGGTCCTCCAGGTCGTACTTCTCCGCACAGTAGAGCCGATCAACTAACGCTTCGTCTGACAGCGCAGTGGTTTTGTGGCTTGAAACTGGGAAAGTTTACAGAGGACACACGAGCTGTGGTGGGGTCTTGTCTTGAAGCATATGTGACGACTAATGAACTCAAGCTATTTACCTTTCACCCTTTCCCCGTCCTTGTCCTTACCCTTTCCTAACATGTTCACTCACAGCCAGAACTAAAAATAAATATGCTGACCACGGAAAGTTTTTCAGCCTTTTATTTTTATGGCAGCAGACGGTAACCCCAGAAACAAAAGAATGTCAGAAATAACGCAATGAATCTATATGGATGTGTACTTGGACTTGCCATTAACAAGATACTCAATCATGGAGTTCTCATCGAGATCACATTTAAGGTGCATTTGGCTATCATAATTCATCCAGTTGGTCCCAACTGCAATTCAAACAGCAGCAGCCCATGTACCACATAACAAGTCATATTTTCACAAAAAATCTTACCCCATTTATGCCCCTGAACAAGAGGACACGATCCGTGCTTGGCGTTGGCATTAATTTTTGACGATTGCAACAGATTATAAAACAAAATAGCGGATCCTTTTAGTGGCTTCGCCAGGGCTTTTACTACCGGAAACACAGTTTCACCTCCAATATCCGGTGTGTCAAACTGAAAAGAAAACGTGTGAGTTTTCTTTACGATTAATTTGCTTTAAAATCAAACGAATTACAAAGTAAATCGTTGTGGCTATGCGCTGCCCAAATATTTCTGCACCGTTCTAGTAAACAAAAATTGTTAAAAGATGCCTTGATCGTTATGCAACGAGGCTAAAATTCCATACAATTTCTAACCCTATCAAGATGCAATCTAAAGTGACCGCCTGGAGGATACAAAACCGCAGGAACATGGAGCGAATCCAGTGTTTTTAAACCAGTGATTCTTTCAGTTAATCTGTAAATTGTCTTGTCTTCAATGTAACTGTCTTCAGAGATTCGATATTTTGGTGACAAGGTAAACTCTTGACTGAACAAGTTTACTTCACAGTCATCTTTCATTCTTTGTACTAAAGTATCGTGGAGTACGTGGTGGAATTGTAATACTTCGAAGGGCCAGAAGTTCGGCTTTCAAAGGTCCAAGTTTCCATGTTGGATGAATCTGGGTCTCGTGCCAGCAAAATAGCTCAGACTTTTCAGCTTCTCTCTAAACATACCAATGCCAAAGTTGAAGTTGTTTGTGTGTGACATTCTGAATTTATTCTGGAGTCAACCTGTTGTATTTTTCCGGAGCAAACATCCCAAGAAGTGTCACTGTACTGTTCGTCGTCAAAGAACCGACCATCGGCATTCAATTGACTTGGCCATTCTCTTGCGCGGTTATCATTTGTGTCGCTGCAACGAGCCTTATAGAAGACTTGCTGTGAGTCCCAGGGAGTTTCTTCTTGCCAGTTTTTGTCATGCTGAATAAACCAAAAAAATTGAGTTTGCTTTTTCATTCAAAAATTGACTAAAACTCCGGAACCTCTGCAACCGACTTTTGTAGTAAACTCAATGCAAAACTAAAATCCATAGTTGTGTCTCCAGTTTGTATTTTGGCTACTGCAAGCTCAAGCAACTCGATTCCAGCAGGAAAGATCCTGGAGGCTACTGCGTGCACTCCGAGCTCAACACAATGGACAGCCTTTAGTGAAGTTCCAAGCTCCATTCCTTTAATTTGCCCTTGCGAAATCTTTGCACAAAGTGGTATAGCTTTTTAAAGTTGCATATAAACTTTGAATGAAAAATGAATGCTCACTTACATCAACAGGCTTCCAGCCAAGTTGCAATTGAGTAAAAATGATTGCAAACATAACCATGTGAAAGTCTCTCCTGAATGGTCCCTTTGTACCATTAAGTGGTAAACTCTCAAGAATTTCAAGAAAGTCCGGTCCTAAAATGCTTTCATGATTTAAATTGTATTTTTTTTAAAACTTTCATGTGTTTTTAAGCACTCTAAAACGAGGATGTATTGGCTCTTGACGAAGCCCTGAATACACCCTGTTGAATTTTAATTCAAAAACGACGGACCATTCGGTATGCTGCGATGAGATCTCCAGCGATTGCAGTGACTTTGTTGTCAACATCGTGGTGCCTTTGATTTTGTAACAAAGCACCCGAGGTTGCCTCGTAACCTTCCAAATATTCTTGGATACTTGAATAAAAACAAGAGTGGTGAAATATGTGAGTTAATAAAATAAATCACAGGTTTTGCCGGTAAAACTTACATTAGTGAAAATGCATTGTCGTGGGATATAACTAGTGCCCTTTTTTCATCTGAAAGGATCGCGTAGATTTTAATTTCATCTCGGGCGAGACGAGCTAAACCAACTGAAGATGAGCCACTGTAGTAACTTGGCTCTTTGCTTATAGATTTGCTTACATGATAGCCTTTTTCATAGACTTGATTCCTATTGATTGTATGAAGTGTGTCACGACTCAGATTTATAGCTAACGCTGTGTGGAAAGGAATTGAAAGGAATGTGAGGCTCAAAATGTAGAAATTGTGAAAATTTAACATAGTTGAGGAAAGAATAGATAGGTTAAGAGTGAAGAATCGAGTTGGTATTTAAAATTCAGAAGTGGGTTGGATGCTTTATGCTTTTGCCTCAATCGGTAGCATTGATTCAATTCCCAAGTCAATTTATGAAACAATAAAATTATGAGTCAAATTATAAAATTATAACTGTGGTGATTCCTATATCAACAACGAAATTCTCCAGAATCAACACAGCATTGTGATAGCTTTGTAATAAAATATCATTTTTATTACACCGCTGGGGATTTTTGACATTAGGGCTATCTCAATAACACAGTTCTTTGGTCTTCGTCCTTAAATTTAAATATCATGATGTATTGAGACAGCAACATACTCTCGGCAATATTGCAGGGCATGTTTCTGTTCTATTGCCCCCAGTCTGCAAGCTCTAGATTAAGAGGACTCATACGCACGAACAAGTCCACAATGGGTAAAGTATCAATGCCAGTAGTTTTGTAAATGTATGGCAAAGCTAAACCCTTGAGCTTTCCTTCCAAATTCGTTGAACTGAGGTACGGCTGAAGCAATTGTAGAACAGAAAATGTGCGTTCAACTGTGAGTCCGTTGTAATGGGCAGTGCAGCAAACAACTGCAATAAAACCCTGATGCTGGGATGAAAAGCCCCATCGCAATACTAAAGATGAGCTTCCACTGCGGCGCCAGACGTAAATCTGTCTGTTGATTTTACCGGTAAATTCAATTATTTAATGTATTAAAACAATTTAAAAATGGTTATTTCGTTGAGCCGTTAAGCTGAAATGGTGCCACGTTGATTTATTCATCATGACAATTCAAGTTTTATGCATGATGTCGTCATTGAAAGCTTGTTTATGAATATTGTTGAATTATGACGCCACTTTTAGATTTCAGAATGACTATACTGGGCGTATACTAAAGTGCAAAATATTAAGTGCAATGCTACAGCAAGCAAAGACGGAGCCTTGAGACTGAACTTCTATTCAAAGTGAGCTCAAAATCATATCAAAACTAATGATCTCCAGCTGCACTTATACTGCCTATGACATTCAGTCTATTTGAACTGGTTGTATTGGATAAATATAATGCATTTTGCGCTTTGATGACGCTTTATTAGCCAGAGAAATGATTTTCGGTTGGCTTTAGCCGAATTAAGTGTAGCATAAATTATGTCCATTCCAATATTTAATGGTGAGATTACGACTATTTAAGACAGTTCGACTGGTCTTTCCAGAAAAATGGATTTTTCTTGAAATAACTTTCAATTTAATGCTTCTGCGTCATGGTCATGGAACAATGCAATTAGTATTAAGACCTGAAGCAACTTGAACACAACGGGTCTGTACTGACAGTGACTCCTGCACTCTTTGTAGCATCCTTCCCATGGCCCCACAACATTGGAACTACAGCTCAAGTCCTCCTCAGTATAGCCTCTAGCCTGTTTTGAATGGACTACAATATAAAGCTTGTAGGAATTATTATGCCTAATGTAGTGTATTCAAATTGTATTAGCCACGTCAGTGCAGCTTCTACTTGGAAAGAAGCCCGACTGGATATGGATACAGAATTGTGTCTCGGTTTTCACAATGACTGATGAGTGCAACTTGATACTATCAGCTCGCACACAGGTGCATGCATATAAGTTCACATTTCCATAGTTCCTTTGCATGTTGAACAAGAGAGCCCTTAAGTTTATTCACACACTGAACACGTGAAAAGGCAGAACTCTCGAGCGTGAGATGGGGCATGTATTATGCATTTAAGATTATAAAATATAAAAGTTGAGGCATGGCTATACTATAAGTGCACGACTTTTCTTGTTATCTGTAGGGAAATGAGGATTATTGTAAAATTAATCAACTGAAGAGTAAAGCGGAGGCTGAGGCAGCATTGAACAGGACACTTGCTTACAACTTGGCCAGTTTGTCATTCCAGAAGTCTCATCCCAAGCAATTACAAGTCTATTGTTGTCAAATAGCCACATTCAAGATGAAGATTGCTACGGTAGCCTTCGCTCTTGTTCTTTTGTACATGTCGATAACTCCAGCGGATGCGGACGGAGCGCACGGTCCTGTTGGACACCTGCGCCGTGTGAGACGTTATCAACCGGTCCTTGTCCATCTGGCTCACATGAGACCTCAGCCAACTGTCACTAACGGTAAGTTGAACACATTCATTATTTGATTTTTGAGTGAAAAAGTTGAAGCCAAGTTGGCTATGTGATTGTAGGAGTTAAGACGGCTATTTTTGTGGTATTTTCCAGGACATTTTAGGCAGCCAGGAAGACTAGAAGAAGCGGGTAGGATGGCGGCTGCTGCTGGTAGTAGACCAAGATATGCTCGAGCTCCGCTGGATCCAGGGAGTGTTCCTGGTTATACCATCGATTATGCAGGGGCCGGAACAGGTGAGTAAGAGAGAGAGTGTGTGTATGTGTATGTGTGAACTCATTCTAATTTCAACGTGATTTGTGGATTGATTTTGAATACGAAACATAATTAATGCATTTCCATAACGTTTGCTTTTCAGGTCTAGCCGTGGGGTACGCGGAAGGTAAGCGCCATAATGCATGCAACTTTGATAATAATCGATCGAAATATTAGTAAATGACGGATCATTCTTGTCTTTTTTCTTTGTAGGCACATCAGACTTATTTACGAGCGGTTAGTAATGGACATTTCAAGTGTGCAAAGTAAATAATTTGTGGTAATTCAGAGTTAGTTGATGTGTTCATGGTAAATTTCAGGTACCGCTGAATTTTCGGACTTAACTACAAATTTTGCTGGAGGTAAGTGAGACAATTAGCATGCATTTGTTACAATTGGATGTAATCATAATGTACAGAGTTTTCAAGTTAGTTTACTGTCTTTATTGCAGCTAAATCCGGAGAAGCACTGAATTATGCACAGCATGTATTGAGTGACGAAGTTAGAAGAAGAAGAAGAAAAACTGGATACAACCTGCGGACAATTTAATGGATGAGGATTCAATCATGCTTTCAGCGACCGGTAGAAATATTTAGTATAAAAGTCAATGTAATAATTCAATTATTTCTCTTCAAATTGCAAGCTTCTGCAATCGCGTTCAATTTGTATCATGTTTCCGCCACAAATAAACTTGAAGTTTCACTCCAAGGTGGGTGGTTAATGTCATCACAACTAACTATTGACTTAATCATCATATGGCTGGCTCATTCACTTCGCCCTGGAAAGTAAGCAGCTTGTTTTCCTCACAGAGCCTTGGGAGATTCTTCTTGGAAGAAGATTGATGATTTGATGATGAACTTGATGACGTTCAAGTCAGAAACTGTTGTCGCCCATATGGAGGGAAGTAGCTTCCTTTATGTCGTACCATTCTTGTTGACCCACATGGAGAACTTGAGATCAAAGTGAGCTCGAGTTTTACGGCCACACGAAGGTGCCAGTTGGAAATTTTGGCAACTTTGGCTTAGAAATCTTTAGGCCATGATATAGAATGTCCTCGGTTTCATGATATACTAAAGTTAGGTTCAGTTAGAATCATCAAACGGTCCCACGTTAAGAAATGCCCAGTATTTCGAGTTAGAATTAGAAGTAATCTTGGTGGCTCGTGTCTTCATTCTGTACGTGAACTTCACTTATCTTTGTAATAATATTTGCTTAATGATAATGAATGACAATACATTTGAATATTTAAAGGTAAATTAACCGAGCTGTTTGCACTTCTCTGTACGGAGCTTACAGCAAGTAAGTCAACTCAACTGTCATCCAAAATTTATATTGTTGGCAGTAACATTAACTCATATAAGCCATTCGAAAATTATCAATTAATTCACAAAGCCCTCCTATGTAAACTGTAGGCAGGACTCGAGCCTATTGTGCCCTTGTCTAACCTTAATTAATTGGTAGTAATAGATGGATAACTACTACTGATGTTTGTTTAATCTAATCACATCTATTAGCTAAGCAAATATCTACAAATGATCGGTCTTCAAAATCCCTATCACTCAAACACTAGTCAAGGATTTTAGTACCTACTGAACACAACCATGGCACGCTCAGTCCTCTCAGCCATTATTGTTGCACTTTTGCTCTGTGCTTTCACTAGCAAAAATGAAAGTTCAATTGCAGAATCAATCTGCAGCCCGTTTTACCTAGAAGTTAACAGTCTTAACAACTTAAAAGTCTCCATCATATCGTCCATTTCAACACTGCCTATTCAATATCATCATTTCAGCAGGAGCTATCAAATGAAAGAGCTAGACTTTGAGACAACCATTGGACTCCCTACTAACTATAAACGTTTTACATGCAACTGTAAAAAATTCTTTGTAAACCTTCACAACATTTCAAACTTGGACCAGTTCGAAAAATTTGAGTTCAACCTTTTAAATTACTTTAAAATTCACCACAGAGTGAACTGGGACCAGTTTGTATTCATCGTTGGAAGCGAAGCTTTGCAAACTGACATTGTGAGTGCGGGCCTATTCCAGCAGTTCAAGTATTTATCGATCGTGACCACTAACTGGTTTGAAGGTCACAAATTCGAAAAACTCAGCAATAAACTACAAAGAAGGCTCCTCCGAGATGACCTAGGGGGTCAAAGGATAAAAATAACTGTGACCGTGGTCGAGCCATACATTATCTTGTCCAGTAATGGAAAGCCCGTGGGAGGCTACATGTATAACATTTTGTCTGAATCAGCAAAGTACTACAACTTTACCCTACAAGTAGAACATCCGACATTTAAAGGCTTCATTCAACTGCCGAACAAAACCTGGACCGGTCCGATTGGGCAAGTGGTGAGGGGCGAGAGGGACGTTTTAGTTGGTGTTGTCCAGACATTTGACAGGAATGCATATCTGGATTTCTCCAGCTGTGTAGATGTAGCACGTGTGTACTTTGTCACTTCACTTCCCACGAGAAAAGTTGAATGGGCTGCAGTTCTCTTTATCTTCCGGCCCCAAGTTTGGCTTTTACTTACTGCAGTTTGCATTTGTCTTGTTTTATTATTCTACAACTTTTTTCAACTCAAACAGCTCGAAATGGATGAGTGGACGTATAGAGCCGTTGATCTAACAATTAGTCCATTACTGCAAAAACAGGCGGAACGTTTACCAAAGCAACTTGAAATTCGATCACTTGCACTTCTCTGGGGATTCACAGCTCTTGTTTTGCTCATTTACTACAAGATGGACTTCCTCGCTTATGTCACATTTCCAAAGGAGGAAATAATTCCGAGAACGTTCCGTGAACTGTCGCACCGCCATGACTACAGGATCAAGTTACATTTTATTAAAGCAGCAGAGAGCAGATTCTTTAACCGTACGCAGAATCCGGTGTATGCTCGAATTAGAAATCGGTTTGACCGAGAGAAGAACGTAGTGGCATGCTTGTCGGCTGTTGCATTCGACCCAAAAAGTGCTTGCATTATATGGGACCATATAAGTCGAGTGCATACAGCCAAGAATCTAACGCTTGGTGCTGGATTTTGGCCTTACGTAACTTCACGAGACACGCCACTGCCTTCGGCAGTAACGTTGGCCTTTACTAAACATTCCAGATATTCTGCAAGCTTGTCGAGCATTGCTGGGTATTTTCGAGACACTGGCCACACTCAGAAGTGGAAGAGTGAAGCGAGCGAAATTCG
>JAQIWI010000878.1:0-21403 GCA_034698825.1 Deuterosminthurus bicinctus | reverse complement strand
ACACACCTGATCCCGTTCCTGACCACCCAAAGAGCTGTCTGAACTTTACAACAAGACTGGGGAACGCTCTGGAGCGGTGGGCGAATCTGTGGAAGTAGCATCAAAACGCCAACTTTCAAGGTCAATTGCAGCGGAACCAGTGTATATTCGGCATGGGTGGGTATGCAGTTATTCTTATCAATTATGGGTCTTTTGAATGCGGTAGTATTTTTTTGTAATTTTTATGGTGTGTGTAAACCGACCCCCCCTTTGATTTAATCTTGCTCAACTTCGTGTATTTTAAGTCTAGTTTGCCACCGGACTTGTAGTTTAAGAATTCCCTTTCTAAAAAACATAACTGCCATTCCGTGGTTGGCGCTTTCAATGACCAAATCCCGCATAGAAATTGACTTGTCATGATCAATAAATGAATATGGCGTGGCACCATTTCAGCTTAATGCACAACTCTGCTACTACAGCCAGCCTGTCTGAGCGTGTTCACGTTCATGGCGATGTTTTTTCCTTATATTTTGGTCAGATGGGACAGTCCGATGATGGGGAAAAAAATTTGAGTAAGCCTTCACGACTGCTACTGTCCAGTGATGGGAATGGGAATCTTCCCACATGGTAACTTCGGAAATTTTCCGGAAATTTCCTGGAAACTTTCCATAGGTTAAGAAGTCTTGGGAATCATGAACGCTGGGAATCTTGTTGGAAATCTTCGGGAATTTCGGGAATCTTCATATCAGAGGCATTGATATGCAATATGTGTCATACAATGCTATTTTGACCGCCAATTGTGATGCATTTAATAGCTCTGTGTTTGTGGGGGTGATTTAATTTAAACTTTATGATCCTTTGGTTGTTATTTTTAACTAGAGGGCTTAAATTTCATCGCAGTTATGAATTCGAACCTCGTAATCATGGTAATCGGGTCCAGTGCACAAGTATTTTGAAGTTGTAAAAGACATTTCCAAAGGCAAGTCTGAAGAGTTCTCACAAAACCACACCAAAATTTTGAAGCTCCTTCAGTAACAATGGAAATTAATTGCGGAATTAGCTAAGTAACAACTAAGTGGAGTTTCTTTAATCGAAGAAAATTCGTTCAGTTCTTTTATAGCATGGCATGGCTTATCTAAGGGACACGTAGAAACTTCCCAGCGTCATGAAACTACTAGAGATGTCTCAAAACTCGAGGGATTTCCGGACTCAATTCCGAAACGACTAATAATTTAAAGACAGAAAATTGCTTGCAGTTTAACGACGATTGTTCAGCCGTGTCCGGGGATTATTACGACTCTGAAGGAGACTTACCTCCAATCGAGGATATGAAGACAACGATGAAATCCAGGAATTAGTTTGTTTAGTTACTTCATCTGATTGTTTTAATATGATTTATAGCTTTGTGGTTCATTTATTATCAATCAGATGCTATATTAATGTTGAATTGGTTTAATTTTAGTGAGTGAATTATAGAATATTTGTAAATAAGTCAAAATTCCCATTGATTTCCATTAAATTCCCATAATTCCCAAAGATTCCCGGAAACTTTCCGGAAAGTTTCCTGCGTTTTAAGGTTCCCGGAAATTTCCCATCACTGCTACTGTCACCATCTTTCTGTCAATTTGAGAAGTATTTTGTTTTGGATTCGTCTATAGGCTCTTTAGATTGTCACCTTTGACCTTTTGTTACTCGACCCGCGTAACTGCGAGTGTCAACAAATATAAAATAGTTCATGTGTTTTAAAAGCACGAATTCAGTCTGTCACCAACAGCGTGAAAAAGCTTTTCTAGTTGTTCACGATCCATTTTTGCATCAAAGGCGATCTTGTTCAAGAGCATGCATACTTGAATAAAGCTTTTAAGTTGTTTTTATTTTTTTTATTGATGTCAGAGGCTTTTATCGAAGTCCTGCTAATAGCAATAATTTTTTTAACTTAAAAGTATAATATTTATCACATCACATTCACATGGATCTAGAAGTAAACGTTAAGGTTTTATTCATAATCCTTAAAAATTAGTCGTAAGATAACGTTATATTCCTTAGCCAACATTTAATTTTCCTGAATCCTAGTCTAGCTGTGCTGCAGCAATAATGTAGTCCCACTCCCAAACCCATTCCAACTTGCAGCATGCACCCTACATCGACGACTGAGAATTACGTGGTGGCAACAAATTATTTATTGCGGTGAGCCGGAATCTGTATTCACGCCAAATCCCGGTCCTCTTCATCTACAACAATAGTAGTGGGGTAGGATGGCACGTACAACCTCGTGTGACCCAATCCTAAAGTAAAACAAAACGTATTGTCGACCGGAAACAATGAACATATGTCTAATACATTTCCAATAATTCTGTACCCGTACCTTGTCCATGGCCATAGGGTGTGGTAGCTTGGAATGTTACAGTGAGACCAGGACACCTAGAAAAGCCGATCAACCCCGAGACTTTAGAAAACCAGAACGAAGGATGATATTCTCTTTTCCAAGGGTCCCTTTCAGTGGAGAAAACAATGAGACGGAATGTGAAGCTTCTAAGGTCTGCAAAAATGTCAGTTATGTAATCATTGCTTAAGTTTACAGTTACTCACTACACTCACTTCTCATACACCTGATGGACGGCATGACTGGAACTATATTGACGGCCCTTAAATACTCGTCATCCTCCTTCATAAGCGCAGCAACTTCCTCAGGAAATATTCCACAAAAGACACTATCCAAATTTTCAACTGACACCCTTGAGCTTTCATGGACATAAGTTATGTGCAACTCCTGCAGGCCTGCGAAATTCTCCCATAAGAGTGTAAACGGGAACGGTGGTGTGAAATGGTAAAAGGCTCGTCTAGTGAGTGCCGAAAGCTTTTGGACGTGGGGAAACATCTGGGCTAATGCAGGCAGAACAGAATGAAGGTCTGAATAAACAACATTCAGTTCTAAGCGTTTGATGTTGATAGCTCGATCTGGCAAAATCGTTCTCACAGAATTCTTTCCTTGCTCAATGAATGCGCCTATTTTATCCGAAGAGAAATGCTGCAATACAGAATAATGATCGTGAATTGAAACTTCCTGCAGCTTTGGGAACAGACGCGTGAAATCCAAATTCCTGATGAGAGCCCAGATGGGAGGCTCAATAAGTTGTAGTAAGCAGTCATTCACTTCGATTTCTAATGTTGTCACATTTTCCAAACAGATTCCGTAGCACATCAAAGGTAGAGCAAAAAGTAAGTCCATTGTCAGAGCTAGCAGCGAGGTCCTAGATGCTTCAAGCACCATCGGGACGTAACTTCTAAGCAATCCTACGCCCAAATCTTCGTCATAAGTAAATATCTCCATGTCTCTTAGCCTGAGAGAGCCAACAAGGCCCTCACAAATTTGCTCACATAAAGGGCAGAATGTAAAATCAGGCACAAGCACTGCAGAGCTTTTTTTCAGGAAATTCTCCTCAAAGTAAACGTTCCGATACATTTCTGTAAATATAATCTCCTCGAGGTTTGGCGCAGAGGAAACCAATTGTTTTATAATGGCATCTGTCAAATGTTCTTCTCTTACGGAGTTACGCGTCACTACTGCTAATGTTTTAAGACATGCCAGGCTTTGATTCTGTGGGAAATTTTCAAACAATGTTGGTACTTCGCAGTCGACTGAAAGTCTTTTCAGCTCACCGCCGTGATCCTCCAAGATTTTTTGCACCAAAACAAGTGCAGGACAATTCTTGCAAGTCTTCTCGCCACGGGGAAATCTAACGATAAGATTCTTCCAAAGCAGCCGATCCAGAATTATTTTGTAGGCTGGATTCAGGGCTCCGTTCGATAGCAAACGACAAAAATGGCCGTGGTAAATAAAAATATCAATTCCAGAGAACGGGACTACGCGCATTGACTCTAAGTCTAACGAAAAGTCCATAAGGTATTGACACGGGTCACGACGGTTAGGGTGGACGATAGGCGTGTTAATGATCCAATGTGGTGCACCTGGCCCACGCTCAATTCTTGCGCTCAAAGTACCACGACGCCTCAACAAACTTCGGGCTTCAAAGTTCCATGACTTGCTAACAAGTGAGAGCTTGATGAGTTCCGCATTAGAAAAATATTTCAGTAATTTTCTCAGAATCTGCAAGAGAAAAGGTAAACTATGAGGGCTTAAAAATGAAGCACGACGATTTCATACAGATTTTAATCTTACTGTAGAAAGGCCAAGGCAGTACTCGCTCACTTTTCTACCGTTGACGTCCTACTTTCCATGAAAAGTGATAACAAATTACTTGAGCCGCAAATACGAGTTTATAAAATTACAAAAACATTACCTTATCAATGAATGTGTCGATCTTTCCCATTTTACTGTAATCGGGTAATCAAAATTGAGTTGAATCAACGCACCTTTTTCAATTTGGCTGCTTCAACTTTGGACTGAATTGAGCAAGTCTTTTTAGTGTAGTCCTTAAAGCAGGTTGAGGTAGGAATAAGGTTCCAATAGGAAAAAGCTAATGCGTCGGAGCTGTCAGTTGATATAATGGATCAGTTCAGTGAGTCTGTGTTGTATATTTTATTATCAGAAGGCTAAAAAACGTTGCAGTTGTGCTTCAATGGAAAGTCGTGAGTGCGACACCCCGGATGCGTGCAGTCCCATAGGGTTGCTTGATTTTCGTAACTGAATCCTCTATTATAACTGCATTTGCTTACGTGGAATCACGTTGGAAATGAGAGCAGAATGAGATCAAGGAACATTTATGACCGTGGAAACTGGTTAACGAATGTTTTTTTCCACGGATCTTAATGTCCATAATGAGATTATCTTGTTATCCTCGTGGACGTGGGCAGGAGAAATGCAAATATTCCACGGCAGTGATGCAGATTCCAGGAATAAATATTCCAGGACTTGGAATATTTAGCCGAAAATTTCAATCCAATTCCAAATTATATTCCAGGTTTGAGCCTGGAATATTCCACATTCCTAATCCAAGTCCACTTTGCCTCCAACAACAATCCAATATTCCAAATCCTGAGGAATATTTTCATTCCACATTCCAATTCCATATTCCAGCCTTGACTCGACTCGTCCTCCACATGTCTCATCATCAGCTGTTCTAAAATCCTACACATGCTCGCGAGATTATTTTCATACGATGCAAATGCATCGAAACTTTGCATTCGCAATAATAATGGCATTCAAAACTGTTCTGCCAATTATAAAGTTGGCTTTTTGTTCAGACTCATGGAAAGCATTAGTTGACAGCTCTTATTTCATATTTCATTTCAAAATGTCGAATAGAAAGCGATCTAATTCACCAGATTCATTACCAGCTATTTTAGATGGTAAATATTTTGCGATTGTGGAAAGAAACGCAGGCGGGTCAGTAGTAGCTCAGTGTGAAATTTGTAATAGTGAAGGCAAGTTGAAGAAAAACTGGAAAGGTTACATACGGCCCACCTCCAATTTCATTGACCATCTAAAAGTGAGCAATAAATTGACATTCTAAACATAATATTATTGACATTATTATAGTGATTATGTCTGTTTTATGTTGATAGAATGGCCACCCATCAGAGTTCGTGGAGTACTTGAAATACGCCGGAGATCACAAATCGAAGAGGCTAAGAGGCAGCACAAGTGAGTTTTCAAAGCAGAAGACTCTTGAATTTCCGGTTCTTCGCTCGGGCAACAATCGGGAGGATGGACTAATCATCAATTACATTATTGAATGCATGAGGCCCCTTAACACTGTTGATCAGCCTTCGTTCCAAAGTTTAGTAAAAGGTAATTTGGCTTTGAAAATGTCAACTAGATTTTTAAATTGAAGTAGTCTTTAAAGTTGAAAAAATTCATTCTTTTTGTTAGGTTTAAACCGAGAAGCTAATGTGTTATCCCGGCCAACTTTGACCACAAGAATCGGTGAACTTGGGCTTGATACCAAAGAGCAATTAATTCAAAAGCTCCAGAAGACATCTCACATTTGTTTGACTGCCGATGCCTGGAAAGTGAATTCGAAATCATACTTCGGTAATTCTAAACGTCACCAAAATTTTATCAGTGCGAATTAGCTCCCATCAAATGCAATTTATTTCCAGGTGTAACATCTCATTGGCTTAATGAAGATTTGAGTAGAGGAAGCGCAGCTCTTGCACTCAGAAGATTCAAAGGGTCTCACAATCACTCTAGGATTGCTGATTTGCTCTCATCCATTATAGATGAGTTTGAGATCAATGTCAAGACAATTAGCTGCGTTACTGATAATGCTTCGAACTTTGTTAAGGCATTCAAAGAGTTCGGAGCAACGCTGGACAATGTGAGCCCATCCGAAGACGAGCAACCTACTGTTGTTGAGGTGGTGTATGAGTCATTAAATGAAGAAAATTCCAGGATTATGCTACCAAGCCATCTACGTTGCGCGTGTCACCTCATTAGCTTGATTGCCAAAGACGCACAGAAAGTAAGTTATTTTTCTGAAATGTTTTAATGCAAAAACCAATATCATGAATCTCGCTGGAATTGTTTTGTAATACTTTGTTTTTCCAGAACATGACTTCCAGAATATCTGCGAAGGCGCTGAGTAAGTGCTCAAAGCTTTGGAACTCGTTTTCGAGGTCAAGTGCCCTAAGTGACAGAATGGAAGAATGCTGTGGTGGTAAAAAACTACTTCGGCCTACGGAAGTTCGCTGGAATTCTCTTTACGACTCCATAAAAAGAGTAGTCGAGTTCAAGGCTCAGCTACCATTATTATGTGAAATTGTTGGCGTTGAGGTTATGTCAGATGATTAATCGAATTCTTAGAGGATTATTTAAGTGCCATGGAGCCCGTGGCCATCGCCTTGGACAAATTGCAGTCGGAGAAGAATTGTCATTACGGTATGCTAGGACCAACGATTCTCCGGACAGTTGACGTACTCGACAAGATCGTCAACAGCAGCACTTTCAGGCAGTCAGCCGTATCGGTAGCTTCCGACCTGAGAAAAGGATTTCAGTCCAGATTCCTCCATATAATTGAGTTCCAGCCCACTGCGAAGGATGTCATTTTAGCAGCAGTTTCCCACCCATTCTTCAAACTGAAATGGGTACCATTGAGATACCGCGGTACCTGCGGTATACCGCAGTCAAGTTAAGGACATGTTTATCAAGGAAGGCTACTATTTCGATTTCGACACTGAACAAGCAGACGCGTCCCATCAAGAAGTAGCAGAGCTAGACACATTTTTCCAATTCGATAATGATGAATCGGAGCCCACTAATTGTAATGACACGGAACAATCTCAAATTCAGTGTCTTCAGTTTTTAGATGATCCCTCAAGAGAATTGGGAGTGCTTGATAAGTTCAAAATAGTTCGACGTATGTTTGTTAAGTACAATACGAGCCTTCCCTCGTCTGCGCCAGTTGAAAGGTTCTTTAGTTGTTGTGGATCCATTATGACAGCCAAGAGAAATCGATTGTCTGACGAGTTATTCGAGAAACTGGCATTTTTAAAAATCAATAGGAATTTTCAGTGTTTGTGGTCTAATTTTTTAATTTTAGAAGCTTTGGTCGTAATCGTGGCGATAGTTTTTTTTAAGTTTGAAGTGGAATATTCCAGGAATATATTCCTGAGCCTTTGTTTTATTCCTTAATCCACATTCCAGTTATATGAAATAAATATTCCATAATCCATATTTCAATCCATTTAATTAAATTTTATTCCATATTCCATATTCCTAATCCAAGTGGAAGAGCGTTATATTCCAAATCCATAGTCCCATTCCATAAAATGCTGGAATTTGCATCACTGTTCCACGGTTGACTTAATGCTTTGAGCTAATTCTTCTTTGCAGAATCAGCATCACCTGCAGAACGGCTGATTTAAGAATTCACAGCACACCAGGGACTGCTGGGTGCAATTGGTTCCAACACCTCATGGTCTGCTCTTCTATTTTTGTGGTTTGTATGCTCTTTCTATTAACCTAACCAAAACTAACTTTACTCATGAGTCATGAATGTGACTAATGCCGTTGAGAGTAAAGATCTCCAAAACACCGGCTGTGGACGTGGGTGATCACAAGAGTAGTCGTTTATTCAATAAATGCGGCTAAAAATCCAACAAAGTTGGCTGGTGAATAGATGAATGTTACAAGACCAATCAATATTTCATACTTCCATCCAACAAAAAAAAATTGTAAGCCTACGACAAATACAATTGACTTCATTATCCTTGAAACGTGAGGAAAACTTTGTTTTCTTACTTTCGAATTAAATTTAGTAGAGCCCCATTGTCGTCATAGTATTTAATCAATCTGCATAAATCCTCGTACTTTTATTGACAAAGATAAGGACGTTCAGATTCTACACAGTCTACTTAATTAGGTCGGCTATTATACAAACCTAACAGATCTAACTATTAGCATACAATGTATTAATAAGATGGATAGTGGACTGACATGAACATGACCACTGTTGTTGTTTATACAAATAATACAGGCAATGAATCTGTCGTTGTCTCTTTATCAACCTCTAGTAAGCACCACAAATGATTTGGACACCCTGAAAAACAACGAATTTCGCTGATTTATCAGGCCCAGTGTCATTAGAGGCCCGGGTAACGATGTTCATGACTTCATTGAAGCTACTTCGTATCAAGTGTGCGCATTTCAAGGATTCAATTCCTCCTTCTACGTTCCCTAATCGTCCTGTACGGGCGTCTTACTAGCACTCATAAGGGTTAAGACCTGAATGGGGATCAATACAATCAATTTAAATGCCATAAATTTTCTAACATGCTGTCAGTACATAAGCTGCCACTAAACATCTCAATATGTTTCACTGGGTTGTTAGTTTTTGCACTCAAATTGCAATGTCTTGCTTTTATTATACGGCGTTTTCAGTTTGAGATTGAAATCAGCTGTCAATAAAGTTCTCAAACAGTGCGAGCAAAAGCTACTGATGCCACGTGGGACTTCCGGATTAAACTGAATTTAACGTGTGACTTCCGGATTAAATTTTATTCTTCGTGAACCCCTACCAGTCTCCATGCTTGACCGCCCACTATTGACACATTGAACATTGTATTTATCATAGAAAATATAATGGGAGCATAAAACTATCTGTTACATGTTCTTCTGTCTCATTTCAACGACAACAGAATAACTGATACTCTGGAGCTCACCTGATCGAAATTTTAGGATTTGTTCTAGAAGCAATAAACTTCGGTTGTCATAACTTTGTCGGAATGACCATGAGATTTTGCTGAAACTTTTACTTGGTCTGCTTTAGCGCATTGAGGGCTCTTACAAAGGGCAAAAGGGTGCAAGCTTGCACTCGTCTATCTTAAATGGCTGAATGAAGCTACTGTCATCGTCTGTGGGCTCTTTAAAACATCCACACAGAACACGCAAGAGGATTTGGTCTAAAAATAAGCTTGTTGTGAGTCTCAAAATAAGAAAAGAAACCTGTTTTTCTACATCCCGATAGTTCAAAAGAGCAACACGGCACGGTCGTGGGTTGGAAAATTTCGACACTTGAAAAAACCCATACGGTTACAGCATGCACTCCGAGCTACTTATTGCCTCAACTATTATTCCTTCTTTACCGCTTGGTCAATTTAGCTATGGCACAAACTTAGGACCCTTCTCTCCGTTAACAAGTGACAGCGAGACACTTGGTACAACAATGAGGGCGCAGTAATCACAATAATGAACGTAATAACCGTTGGACTGAAATGTGATATAATAGTAGTTTTCTCTTTTTATAAAATATTCGTTAAGTTACTTTCACGCGTATTCGCAAAGTAAATAATAATAATAGTAACCCAATAATCCCTATGTCTTTTAATTATTGTTTCCTAGAGTGACACTGAATTTTACTTCTCCGAATTCCTAAACTAACTCGCGTGACCTTAACTTACAGCACTTAAATTAAGACTGGCTTAAGGGTCCCTTGACTCAGCTTCTTATACTCGTCCCTAGACAAAGGGTTGGCGCTGACTTTGACCTCAATAAATTGGACATTTTTCGTACCTTGGGGATTAAGGGGCTAAAAAAAAATTATTCTAATCGTTTGCGTGGCGGGAGCGGGACCGCCACGCATATAAAGAAACACAAAAAGTTAAACTAACTTACATAACTACATAATTAACCTAATTACCCTATGAGGGGGATTTTCCAGGGTTTTTCCAGTTTGGTTTATTATCCAAGAGCCAAATTGGCAAGAAGTAGACGCCGAAAATAAAAAGACGGCAGCAGTGATGACCAACATGGAGAAACCAGAGCCTTGGTATAAATTGCGGTTCTCTACATACCAAAGTACCTTGAGTGTAAAAGGATGGGTGCTCAGATTCGTTTGCAAGTCAAGAAAGCAGTCCAGTGAGCAATGAAGATTCCTAACTTAAACGGAAAGGGAAGCAGCCGAGTTGTTCCTACTGAAGGCAGTCCAAGAAGGGGCTTTTGAGTCCAAGTCATCCGTCATCAATGGAATTTAAGTGAAGGAGAATGAGGATGGCTTATACAGAGTGGAGACTAAAATCTTTCTCCGAGATGAGCTCTATAAACTTCAGATGTCCAAACCTGCTCCCAAGTAAACATGCAGTTGTGGACATTATAATAGAGGAGGTGCATCTCAAGAATTCTCATGCTGGAATGAATAAGATGCTGACAGTTCTCAAAGAGAATTACTGGATCATTTCAAGCAGGAAGCGGATTCGTAATTTCATTCTCAAGTGTGGAAAATGCCGAAGATATGCGGTGAAAAGTGCATGTGCTGACACTGCTCCCCTTCCATTGGACCGAATCAGGGACTCTCGAATCTTTGAAGTGACCGGCGTCGACCTATGTGGACCTTTCTCTGTGAAAAAATGTTGGAGAAGATGGATCAAGTGTGCAGAAAGTTTGGATGGTCCTCTTCACGTGCGCTGTATATCGCGCTGTTCACATGAAACTCGTAACTTCCCTGTCGACTGAGAGATTCCTTATGGCCCTGAGAGGATTTGTGGATAGACGAGGCAGGCCAGCAACAGTCTACAGTGATAATGGGTTCAAATTCAAGGGATCTGTCAATGAGCTGAAGAATGTGAACTGCGACCAGATCCACAAGTTTTGCTCCACTCAGAAGATCGCGTGGAAGTTCAATCCTCCGACTGATTCCTGGTGGGGAGGATGGTGGGAGCGTCTGATTGGCCTTACCAAGAAACTACTTCTGAGGGTCCTGGGACGAGCAACTCTGGACTTTGAAGAGCTCATGACAATTGTTTGTGACGCAGAGGCAGTAGTAAATTCTAAACCTCACACGTATGTTTCGGAGCAGCCCGATGACCTGACGCCGTTGAGCCCTGCCATGTTTCTTCAGGAGATAACCGTGACGGGAGTTCCAGATTTAGATGCCGATGACACAAGAGGGCTGAACAGGCGATTCCGCTACAGGCAGAAGACTCGTGACGAGCTCAGGTCAAGATTCAGAAAGGAATATCTGCGTCAACTTTTACAAAGAGTGAAAGAGTCCAAGGTTCCAACTGAGATCAAGATTGGAGATATTGCCCTCATTGGTGCCGTCAACAAGAAGAGGTATGACTGGCCAATGGAAAGGATTTTGGAGTTGATTCCTGGAAAAGACGGCAAGATTCGGGTAGCAAAGTTGAAGACTCGGAGCGGTGTACTCACCCGACCAGTTCAGCGCTTGTTTCCATTGGAGGTTGGTCAAGAGATTGTGCCGGTTGAAATTGTCACGAAGCAGAAGAAGACAGTGCCAGTGCCGTTTGTGCCAGACGAGAAAGCTGTCAAACATGAATTCATCACTAGAGTTGAAAGAGTAGTGCGGAAGCCTGCGCGCTTCAGTTGTTGAATTCATTTTAAAAATGTTTTTCCTTTTGTTTTATTCATTTACGACGTATTTCTTTTGTTTAAATGTTTCTAAAGTTGAAATTTTGTTATACAAAATTGGTGGGAGGATGTCCGAAATGAACATAGAGTAGTGAGTTATGGAATTGGAATCTTGGCGGTGTAGCCGCGCTTTTTGGTAGAAGAAGATGTGGCGTGGTTATAACGGCTAGCCTGAGTAAGGGAGTCCGTTGAGTTAAGACGTAATAGAGAGAGCTCCTTATTACTTGTCAATTAAAGTGGACTTTAAGTGGGACAAAAGGTAAACTTAAGTGTTAATAACATCCCTTTTAGCCCGTCATTGCATCTCCATAATATTTATTCCTAACGGCCTTTTCGTTTGAACCCAGAAACGGGTAGTTTCCGGTGATTCAACAGGTGTAAATATATCGCTAAGATTGGCTGTAGCGGGTCCGCTCCGAAGAAATTTTGAACTAACTTTTAGTGCTTTTCTTTTGTATTTTGGCAAGTAAAAGCGACGTCAGTAAAAACTAATACTAACTTCTTGTGTTTCTAACGGTTTAGCTGCCCGTCACCGCATGGACGGGGGAACTCACACACCTTTGCACTCCTAATTCTGTAGTAAGACATTCAGTTGTGAGGACTTTAGGGGTGAGGTCACCTAATGCAGGCCAGGGCATGGGAAACATCTTCTGGAGTTAGTGATCGTCAGAATATACAAAATGATAGTGATTTATTTACACCTTAGTGGTTACACTTCTACAATCGACATTTGTAAGTCTAAGTTAAGGGACAGTAAATATTATATACTTATTAAACTGGGGGAAAGTTATGTTAAGAGCTAACATAAAGTAAGTCCACACTAAAAGAGTCCACGAGGCGCCACGCCAAGGAGAAGGGACGCCACAGTCCTTGCATCATCTTACACTAACCAATAGGAGTAAAGGATGGGATCGCACGATCCCAGCTATTTCATCATCCTACTTTACACGCCATAAGGGCTTATCATAGTAGGGCAAAGTAGATAAATATAGAATAGGAGGGAGTGGGTCACAAGTCCAGTCTGGAGTTTGCCACCGAACTTGTAGTTTAAGATGCCTCTTCCTTAAAAAATAACTGCAACTTGAATTTTTATGATCCATAAACCAATATGGCGTGGCACCATTTCAGCTCTATGCACAACTCTGCTATTACAGTCATCAGCCTGTCTGAGGCGCGTTTTGAAGAAATTATCGGGAGGGACTTCAACAAAGCCTCCAGTTCCAACTGTTCAAAAGAACAATGACCAGCAATATTGCAACGAAAGATTTTCAGATTTCACTGCATCCGCAGGTATATAGATCTTCCACGGGATTGATTGTCATGGTCATTTTTAAATACCGACGTTGTTAAAAGAGACTCGCACTATCCTGCAATGCAATGCCTGAAATTTCGTAAGTGTTGGATGAGCTATCTTATGTATTAAAACTAGGTCAAATCAATTTTCATTAGCTGCATAACGTCTTATAGGCCTCTAAAATGTAGCTGTGGCTATAGCCTCTCAATTCATAGTAATTCCACGTGGATCGGCCTCTCGCTGGAATTATATTTTACCAATCTTCAACTGATATCATTTGACATTTACCTAATTCAGAAATAATTGGGAACTTTTTATGAAGCATCGCTTCGTACCTCGTACAAGACGTGTCTTATGAAAGCTGTTTTCCTCCGACATTGTTTAATTCTGTATTGGAGTCTCGTTTTGCCTGCATATGTTGAGCTGAAGCCTCCTCAATCAGTAAAATGGTGAAGGGATCGTCGCGAAAACGATAAAGGCATCCAAAAAGGTGTGCAAAAAGCCAAGACTTCTGGTGACCGAAACCAGGATGAAGAATCACCATCTTTCTTCTCCTTGAAAACGGAGAAGAAAATTGCGAAGATTGCGGAAACTTGTTGGAACCACAACACCCGGAAAACCTCCAAGTGGCTGCTCATCCCTATCGAGGTGGAAAAAGGCACAGGATTCGTGAGACCAGCACCTCTGGAGCAAAGATTGATCCATTACTCCAAGGCAGCGGTCTACTTGGCCATCATGATCTACAAGCTGATCGTGACTCTGGACCGAGCATTCTCCGGACAGCTGGACCTGTACACGTACATTTTTGCGTGTGGCTTCATTGTGCTCTACATCCCGGCAACTGCGTTGGTAGGTGTAACGTTCCTACCTGGACAATTCTTTTCATTATCGAACAGTTTGCCAGCAATGCTGGACGTTGTGGAAGCAACGACCGGTAAGTAGAACTCGGCTTTTGACGACAAAGTGGTAAGTATGGAAGTGGTCTGGTTAGTCGTCGTGATCTACTTCGCTGCGATTAACACAGCCTGCTACAGCCTCGTCGGCGACATACCCAACTGTTGGCAATCTTCGGATGGCCTTGTATAGTCTGAACATCATCACTTGGTTTGATCCACTGCACTGGAAAGGAAAATATGCATGCGGAGGTTGAAGTCTCTGCGGCCAGCTTCCATCAGGATTGGTGAATATACCGAGACCACCTTCGAGCAGGGCTGGCAATCGGAAAGATACGAATTCCAATACTAATTCTGATTCTTCAAGTTTCCCTTTATTGAGTTCCAATTCTAATTCTGATGCATTCAAAAGACCACTTTCCGATTCCAATTCCGATACCTCACAATCATACCGATTCCAATACAAATGTCAATACGAATTCTAATACCGATTACTACTGAATACTTGCCTATCTGACGACGGAACCGCTACCGAAGAAGATTGAAAGCCGTATGCAATGCTTGGTACAGAAGTAGATGCCACGCTATTGCCATCAAGTTTTTGACGGGTAGGATTGGTATTGTGTTGCTAGCAAAGTGTTTGAACCAAGTTACTTTGCACCGAATTGGAATTGATCGTACTCTTAAATGAATTCCAATTCCGATTTTTTGGCCCATATCGATTCCAATTCCGATTCCAATTCTTAAAATCTCTTTTCATGAATTCGAATTCAAATTCCAATTAATTTGATTGCCCGATTCCTTTCCGATTCTAATTCCAATTCGAATTCTAATTGCCAGCCTTGCTTGTAACCACCCGAAATGTTCACTAGAGCTTAGTTGAACATTTCAGAGTAATTTTGCTAGTTGTTTACTTCCATTCTAGACGCATGTAGACAAAAAAGCTTAAGGGTGTCCTTACTTTTGTCCTGTCAATTTGGAACTTGTTCCAGTAAGCCCCCCACCAAAAGGCGATGGGTAGGCCGATTGATTTAAAACTTTGGCCATCGCAAGTTGAATACATAAGAACATGACCCATCATTCCTGCAAGTTTCGTGGTTCTATCTTAATGCTGGCGAAAGAAAGACGTAGTTGAAGTTAGAAGAGCACAGGGTATTCTTATTAAAGGGCACTGACTGTAGGTGGGATGTGTTATATCGACAAGGGCCTCGTGTTGAATGTGCTGCATACGATCATTGACGGCATCATATTCCTGCTTGTAAATTACTAAAAAAAAAGATGGACACCCTTTGAGTAAAAAAAACTACTTTTTGCAACGTGCAAGTGGTATAAAGCTTTTTTCCGTAAAATCCCATCCGTGTTTGGTCCTATACTTTGATGGGAGTTTAGAACCTAAGGCTTCTCTCGAATCAAATCGAAAATAAACTATATTTCTGGTCTAGAGGGCGTCAATTTGTTCGCCAACGCAAGGTGAACATTTTAGAATCCCTATCTTCTATGCCATGTGATGTCATTGTAATGCCACCAATCCCTTCAGTTACCCACTCACCCTCGCAGGATCTCGTCACATCCTTCGTCGGGCTATTGGAAAACCCACTTCGAGCTCTGCACATCAACTTCCAACAATGAGGAAGTGGCTCTAACATTGTAAGGAATGAAACTGAATTATTTGGGTTCTGAAACCAATAACGGAAGTCGTCACAATGACGACGTGCCTCATGAAATTGTCTTAAACAAAGGCAAGCAATGCATAGGAAATGCAACCCGACAGTTTATTGAAAGCAATAATGCACCAGATGCAGATGTCAACGTTTCAAATAAAATGGAAGCACATTGTCGTGACAGGCACGTACAACGTTTATGCTTTTGCTGCTTGTTTGTTTATTAAATTTGGGCGGAACTCACCTTTAAAACCTGGAATATCTGGTGGCAATGATCTGTGATCACGGCGCCCTAGACAAACAGGTCTTGGTTGGCATTCTTATCAACTCCTACTGCTAAATATGCGTTGATGGAAATCTGTTTTTTTTCTAGTTTTTACAACATTGGCTATATCATTCGCCTACGTTGATGACATTCAGGAGCTTGGGTAAAATAATTATTATTATAAGTATGCAAAAATTTAGACAGGTTTAATTTCGTACATTTAAAAAAGAGCCGGAGACTACGTTGCAGCGGCTCTTCAACGGGCTCACGTCCGCGCCATGGCTCATCGTATGCATCACCAGCTACTGCAAGAGGACATGTCAGATCCTGTCATCTGGTTCTTTACTGCTGCTGCAAAGTTTTTTGGGCTCACATTCCTAGTGATGTCATTTGCTAATATTTTTGTCGGATGGGACAGTCTGATGGGCGAGAAAATTGTAATAACCGAAGCCAGCACCACTACTACCGTCATGAGATTTCTGTGTTTTTAAGAAGCATTTTATTTTGGAGTAGTCTAAAAGCTCGTTCCATTTTCATCTTTGAGCTTTTGTCACACTTGGCTAGATATTCACTGCCAGGACGAATCATTTCTCTACTGACACCACAACCATGTCATCTTTGATGCTGTAAGCTAGTTTGGCGATAGTTATTAGTGCACCAACTAAATCTATTTCAAATTGCATTGTAAATTTTACTGGTGCTATGAGAATGGGCTTATCTTTATTTAACCACAAATATCTTTGCATTCCAAGCAACAACGTCGACCTTCAAAAATGATAGGAGCCTAAACTGAGTAAAAGAAGCCATACAAATTTGCAATGTAAAACGCTCCATGCATTTAACTGTTGTCGCCCTGCACTACTGCTTCAGCTGAACTTGCAGAATACCCCGCGATAGCAAAGGCAATTAGACTGAAAACAATCTCGATTGCAATTTGTTACAATTAATTCTAATGTCCAATCGTTATAATAGATACTCAGTCAGGTGGAAGAAAAAACTTATAATGTCATAACTCAAAGTAGACACTATCTGATCTGAAATTAAGATGAAATTATTACTCTAGAAAATACTGGCACGTTAAACGCTATAATCTGCTTTCGTGCACAACACTGTCAGCATGCATTCAAATGTGCAGCTTCGTAGAATGGGATGGTTGCCATACCAAAAAAATCTGGCATGAGTTTTCGGACAGTTAAATGTAATTAGATGTTTGTTACATTGCAATTTAAGTGTCAAAAGTAAGTGTGTGGCTTTATTTTTCTTTGTATTAAACCTCTTTAGGGAACTGCATGCAGAGTTCATGTAGCGATGGAGACTGAAGTTCCTCTTCAATTATGGAATAAATTGAGGGCGAGAAAGAGGCAGATAGTCCAATCCTATCCCACTGTATTCCACTTGAGGGAAGAAAATAATACGATCAGGCCTCGGTCAGTGCCCGAATGCTGCTGGCCAAGTCGCTCGCTACGAAAAGTATTGCACTCCTAACTAGCGGCGAAACCCGACTGCTGGCGTTACTCAGTGGCCTATTGTCAACACCAAAAGATTTAGATTAAAACCAGGGCAATACAGCCTCGATTACACATATGGTTCCGCCAGGGGTTACTCAAAATGTGGAAATAACTCCTGGTAAGAATAAGAATCTTTTTTGCACTCTTCTCTTTGCTGAATCTAACCACACATTACAACTTTCCCAGGTCTCAGCTCCAAGCCTATGCCACTACTGAACAAGTGTCGAATATTTAGTATCTATGTGCACAAAATGAGCGACAGAGATATTGCTCAGTCTGCGCAATACCTTCTTATGCCTGCTCGAGTGTCAAATTCTGGAAAGACAACAAATTCAACATCTCGGCCGAGACCATTACGACGTGGGATCACTTCAGAACCCGAAGCCTGACCATCCCGGCGCGTTAAAAGAATCGCTTATAAGCCAGTTGTTCTACTTGACGACAAAAGATTTTCTCTCACTTCGTATGGTCGCTACTTTCCTTGAAAAAGACGTGTGGTAATTCCAATTTTCAAAGTTAACATTCATGTTTATTTGCTGCGGCTCCTGGCACGAATGGTGGAAGCAAAAAATTGAAGCAAAATAAGCAAACTGCGTCGTGGTAAGCTGAGAATAGTGAGAGTAAATCTTCTGACTGGAAGAAATAGTGGATTCTTATTGTTATTTTTGAAGTCGGATAAAATAAAAATTAATTAAGATTTTGTGTCGGAAATTAATTAATGATTTTCTCTCACGCAGCTTTGCAAAATTAAAAAGCTGTTCAATGTTTTCTCTGCTGGAAAGGCTTACTCATAATCAATATTCATAAGATTCTAAGTTGGTTAATCGTCTTAAGTGGATTTAGTTTAAAATTTCTGTGATTCGTGACTTGCCTTTCTCTTGAGAGTTATATAATTATTTAGATGTTACGTAAGCTCAATTATTGAACTTACGTAACATCTAACTATTCGGAAGGGTATATGAACCCAACCAGGCTGAAGACAAGTGAATTTGTCACTTGACAACAACCCAAATTTGGGTCTTGAATCGCTTGGCAGTTGAGTAGGACGATGCCTATGTGAGAGAAATTGTCTGATTATGTATATGTGAGAAGAATTGTCATATATCTTAATATACATAGTATTATAATCATGTTATTGTATACATAATTTATGTAAAACATATTATTTGTATTTGTCACTGTGAAATGAGTTAAATCCCGTTGGTCTTGTTTGGTAGTCATATCGTTGGTGATAAGAAGGGTTGTACCCTTGTTCATGTATTTCTGGTCCAGTGACGTCAGTCCCAGGGGACTATAAAAGGGCCCACTGTCAGGGTCAGAATCAGAGCAGTCTCACAGTAGAAGCCGAAGAAGAAAGAACTGTCCAGAGAGCAGAAGAAAGACTCAGAGGTCTAAGTAATGAGTACAAGGTACTAGAACAAGTAAGTAAGTTGATGAGTAGTGTATGAAATACTAAATAATTTCATAATAAATCAAGTACCAAGGTCATTTTACTGTGTCCATGTCAGTCTTTGTCTTTCAGAACCATAAGTCATATGTATTCGCATATGCTGTAATTCCGCTATTAAACTCCGCGGTTATTATTGTTTCAAATGTTTTGTAACCCCGGCGTTTATTAGAGGTCCGGCTTATAATAGAGGCCCGGCCTTTATAGCTAGAATAAAAAAATACAACAAAAATGCTCGTTCGTCTTCACCATTAATGCTATTTTAGGACGCTCTTTATATTGAGCTCTCTGTTAAAGCTCCCATGCTGACCTACACGGCGGCCTGATCTTTAGGCAGTGAACCAATTCATCATCAATCTGCTGCAGTTGTCAAAGTACATGACGTTAATGAGTCTCGAATCAGAAACTTTTTTCTGGAGACTTTAGGCTCCCTCCTTGCACAGTTCCGGGTACTCCAGAACGGTTTTCTTTAAAGACAACAAATAATTGCGCTGAGAAAATGCAATTAAAGCATTTTTTGAATACCTAATAGTTTCATTTTGTAACTCCATTGAAAATGTTGCACGCTTTTTGAGAGTCCGCTTATAGAATTTCAGTTCCATTATTGTTGCTATTTTGCATTATTGCTTGACGTATCCGAGTAGTTTAAGCTCACACAGAGTTGCCAAGATATACATGCTATTAATGGCAAAGTGGGCTCCATTAAACGCCCCGGCGTTTATTGAAGGCCCGGCGTTTAATAATTCAAACGAGAGCTGACCCCGGCTTCTACAAGGAGGCCGGCTTCTATTGAAGTCCCGGCTTATAATAGCGGAATTACGGTATTCACATCCATAAGTTAGAAGTTTCTAAGTATTTCTAAAATTCTCCGTAAACTTTAGTCATCGAAGTGTCAGAAGTGTTAGGCCATTTCATTACGAACATATTGATACCCATTCCTTAGAGCGTGGAGAGGTTTTACAGAATTTGAGGTTTCATATACAGTAGGGCATAAGCATATATATATGTACATACTGTTCTACGGTGGACTCTTCACACCTACGTATGATGTGAAGGAACATGAATGTGTAGTGATGTAATAGTAAGAGTGAGATTCACAATTAGGCAAGGACAGAGATGACAATAGTGCCAGAATGGTTGATGGATAGCTAGTAATAAAGCATTGGTAGAGGGAATAGCAAGGGTAGAATAGGATTTCATTTAATGTGTTCACTTCACAGGGCCTATCTGCCAACTTACAAATCACAATCGTATTCTTAGCCTTTGCAGCATACACAAGGACTTAGCATACCAGGATCTATTGTACTGTAAATGATCAATTCAATTTAGCTGCACTCCTAATGTAATGCTTAACAAGTTCCAATTTTACACGCTCATACCTGTTCTTACTACTAACCCTAAAGCAACAATCTTCAGAAGAATCAGGAAGCATCCACGAGTGAAGATTCTCGTCTAAATTCACGTGTTCCTCCGCAAAATACTCCCGCATGACGAGCATACACATAATAATTGATGTACACATCACCCCCCTCATATTTAATACGACTGTACTTAGGACCTGCTTCTGCCCAAACTGAGAACTTAAACTTAGTCCCAGTCATCTGCTCCTTCCTTCGTTATAAACCTGTAGATATAAATTCATAAAATGACGTCATATAGCACTTCTGATTAGGACTTGTGGAAACACTACTAAAACTTGAGACAGTGCAGTGTGTCTGATTTCCTTTGCTCGTGGTTGACGTCATGAATTAAATTTATAAATCGACTTAATTTTCATTCCAAGTTATGTAATGGAAAAACTGCTGTATGAAGAATCTTTAATCCGCCTCAGCCTCTTTCCTTGAGCTCAGACAAGAAGTGAACATCGCCCAATTCAACTAAAACATTGAGAGCGTTCCCATAGCTTTGAAGCTGTTAAAGCATTTAAGCGTGAATTTTGTGAATGACGGCATTATTGCACAACATCCGGCTCATTCATATTTGGTTACTTAACTAATCGGATTACGGCGTCCCAATGGAACGAAAATTACGAAAATGAGTTCCCACCGTTGTTGATGGTAGAGGAGAAGTAATTAATATAAAGGCAGCACTATTAGAAACACATCAGAGTTGGTCACCCACAGCAATCGCTTGCTAATTCAATCATTTGCAAACAATCTAACGTACTTGAATTACACTCAAGAGCTACTCAATAAAGAGTCACTAAATAAACTCGTTTTTTGGACTAAATATAATTGCCATTTACTAATTGAGTTGTGCTAGGAATTTAAATCAGTTATGAACTCATCAACTAGTCGTTTGACAGCTCAGGTGGAATGGCTAGTCACAGCGATCGACTCAGACAAACAATTGGACGCTGAAGCTAAATTTCGGGCTGTAGAAGGATGGGACTTTGTCATTCGTGTTGTCATTGTCTATGTCGTTGGTGTGGCCATCATGAAGAGGCGTGTGGCAGAATGGGAACCACTGGACTTGCACAAGTTCCGGACGGTCTGGAATATTTTTCTGAGCACATGCTCTGCTATTGGA
>JAQIWI010000877.1:0-21433 GCA_034698825.1 Deuterosminthurus bicinctus | reverse complement strand
AAACTTACATGCCGAGGTTGATTTTACCGATGCGACCGAGTTGGAATGGCAACAGCTTCATCAGTTTCAACTTCCTTGGCGTGTCAATGGTTCAAATATGAAAATCCAAGATTGATGAGTGTAGTTTAAGATTTGATGATGTAATTCTCATCAAAGCCACCACAACAACGTGCACATGGAATTCTCCAAATGAGCCGAAGCCGAGCCCCCATATAGACACACACAGTCAGTGCTTGAAAATTCCGCGAGAACTCTCAATTTACGACATCGAGTGATAGAGTGCCTCTAAGAAGTATTTCTCTTGAATCTCACTGCCCCTTTTTCGTCAATTATTCGCTAATTATTGTCAACAATAATCAGAATTCAATTTGTCTCATCCCGTACAGGATAAAAACTATTTATTTTGTATACCAAAGCCTACATGAACAAGCTAAATTACTTTAACAAAGTAGAGAAAATTACTCAATGCAACAAGTAAAGATGCCTTATTTTTCACAATGAGCTAGACAGGAGTTCACACCAACTATTATATACATGCACGAACATACATAACATCCAGGATTAACTATAATTTTTAGACGTATGACAAGTATAGAAGTTTATTATTTAACCAAAAAGAAACAAAGAGAGAGGTAGATACAATCCTTAAAGGAAGAAATAGTACATTAAAATCCTTGCAAATATAGTTGACGTAACTCACAAATTTTGCAGGCTCTGATAGATCTTGTGCCAAATTATAAAACAAGAGATAAATTAATACTCGTAACAGCAGTGGGATGGAGGACTTGATAGTGAGTGAAATGGAGTGGGGGGATGAGGAGAGTCAAAAAAGGCGCACTGCTATCTTCTTTGGAATTAACGACGACCACGCTCCCTGGACCTTGACCCCTCACGACGACGTTTTGGATCCCTGTCCCTAGAACGAGATCTCCTTCTTCCTCCACCGCCGCCACCGCTGGTGCTCACACCAGCACCGCTAGCGCCGGCACCACCACCAATAACTCGTTCCTTGGATCCGGAGCGGCTTCGTCGTCCTCCTCTTCGCCTACTGTATAGGTAGCGGCGGAGTTCTCGTGAAATCGGTTTCAAGTGCATGAAATTGCAGAAACCAGACCGTGTGCATTCTCCCACTTCGTATTGACGGCAGCAGGCTTCACGGAAATCAGTCACTGGACTTAGTTCAGCATAAATAGGACGCCCACCAAACCAGCGGTTGTTCAAATCATTAACAGCCTTCTCAGCGTCTTCTTCGCGACGGAACTGGAAATTAGAACATTTCACTATAGAAACCCCATAACTTCAACACAATATTCAATAAGAACTTACCTTGATGTACACATTCCCAACCAAATGATCTCCCAAATTATCGCAAACATTCATTTCTTCGATTTCTCCGTACTGCAACGAAACACATAAATTAGCTAACACCGCTTTTACACTTCTTTCATGATGATAAATCACTAACCTTATCTTCACATTCCACGAATACATCCTCAAAAAAGTTGTCATAGTGTTCTTGCATTTCTTCATCACTGACGTGGTTCATTTGGAAAACTACGACATACAAACATTCGTTATACCTTAGTCACTTACTTGAAAACAGAAAAAAATTGCAGTTAATTCTTACCGTCAGCAGTCTTTGTTGAATTCTGAGGGTTCACATAAAGATTTTGTAGTACAATAGTCTGGCTGAAAGTTGGTTTATTGTGTATCCGAGAGCATCGGTCTCCGTGTCGGCAAGCACCGATCTTGAAGTAAAAGGAGCAATTGACCCTGAAAGCAAACAACAAATATAAACGCCACTTAACAAAAGTCCATATTATTCTACTATGCCAACATCATCCAGCACAATCAGAGTAAAAAGAATACGACAATAAACAAGTCATTCAAAGCTGGAAACTTACTTGTCCTTTTCGGTACCGAAAATTGACGCCAAATATTCCGCCATTTTTCGTCACCTTCGTCACACCTAAATACTTCAATTTAATTCTAAATCTTGTCTCCAATTATTTTCAGTTCATTCACACTTCCAGACAGAAGAAATGTTGGAATTTTTTCCGAAACTTTTCTTGTCGGCTTAAAATAATGTCAACCCCCGCTACCGCAAGCCTCTCAATCACTTCAAGAGATCCCGCTGCAGCATTGAAGCATTTGGCTGATGTCATCGAGCTACACTCAATGGCTCCTTGCACCTTATGGCTTATAAAAATTATATTAATTTTAATTTAACATTAATTACTGTAATGCCTGGATAAAAGGCCAAATTTCATGTTGAAATGATTCAAGTAGTTTATTATTTTCATTTTTTATTAGTCTTTTAATCATTTAAATGCTATACAGAGAGTATTGAGCAGTTTGTCATTGGCCAATGCGGGAATAAATCGTAATTAAGTCTCTTCTTCGTCGTCTTCCTCCTCCATTTCCTCAATTTCCCCGCTACCTTCCCCATATTCTTCCTCTTCCTCATCACCAGCACCAGATGCATTGTCACTTGCCGGTGCATCCGCTCCTGGTACTGCCTCTGGACCTTGAGCAGCCATCATGGTAGCGGATGCTCCTTCTTGCATATCTGCTGATGAATCAGTTGTCATGGTCTTCCGCTTTTGTTTTGGTTCGAGAACGGTCAAGGACTCTACTCTCTTAGAGCTACGTGCGAGGAACTTCTCCACAACAGCATCCGAATTGGGGATATCATCCACGGTTAGTTGGAGTTTGTCAAAGAGCTTGGCGGATTCGATCTTGCCAAAAGTTCGGTCTACGCTAACATGCACAGGGTCGTTGGCTCGCAACGCTAGCATCAGTTCGCTATTCCGCCTGTCCACACTGATAGCATACACTTCCTTCCTATTTACAAGAGGAGTAGTTTTTTCATGTTACTTTGATGCTATTTTGTCCTTTTGTTATACAAGGTTCCTTGTTGGAGGTATAGAGCACTTACGCTGTAAGGTCGGCCTTTTTTTCGTCGTACGCTTCCCCTTTAAGATCTCTTGACTTGAGCATTTGGTCCACTAGATCCTTTGGTATTGATACTTTCCCTTCAGCCAAAACGTCCTTTTTGTGGAACTCGAGCTGAGAAGGGAAGAGTGAATGAATTAAAGCAAAATTTCACAGGGATTTTGTATGAATTTGAACCTACAGCAGTAGACACAGCACTGGCCTTATCCGCCCGAAAGACAGCAACGACATATTTAGGTGTTTGGGCTGGCGGTGGCATGAGAATTTCCGTGACAAATCGAGGGAAATAATTGATCATGACGTAGCGTTTGTCGTCGTAACGTCGAGGGCACCAAACACCCGGCATGTATTGCTCTTTGCCGTAAATTGCATGAAGTCTGCAAGCCCAAACTTTATGTTTCTTCCTGATATTGATTTGAAAGACAAAATTAAAAACTTACGAGTATGGTGCATGTTCAACAGCATCCTTGTAATCAACAGGACCGACTTTAAGCTGAATGTAGTCGTCCGCAGTTTGCAACAAGCTCTCTACATCCGGCTTCTTCCCGGCATTCATCATCTTCCGGATCTCCGAACTTTCCAACAGCATAATGAGTGTATCTCCCATCAAACCTTCAGGTATTTTAACGTCCAACATTTTCTTCTTCTTTTTCCTCGGAGGTCTAGATGACAGCGCGTTGGTATCATCGTCACCTTGTGTGCCCGTAAAAACTGGCATATCATCTGGATCCTTTTCTTCTTCGTCTTCCTCCAGTTCGGCCGTTTCATTCTCTGATTCCGGGTCAGGCTCATTGTAACCGAAATCCTGCAAACCATGTGGAATTACTGCGAGTGTAAACGAAACTTTCTTATTATCAGCAACGCACCTCAATTGGCTCGGCAGGGTCGGGTACTTGAAGTGGAATCCGGAAAAGCTGCCGCACGCCATCGTCATCCAGGTTAACGTACCTCTCTTGTTCAATCTGTAAAACGACATGATGCTTTCCTTTGGTTTTAAATGGAGAAATAGATAACGAACCTTGAACTCGCCAAGTAAGTAATCACGGACTTCAGTGACGGCACCAGTTTCTAAGAGGAAATTCTGGATGACAAGGACCGTGTAAGGCTCCATGGCACCCATTAGCCGAATGCTGGACTCCTTGCGCAGATTATTCAGGTCCTCAGCTGTATATATAGACGCATTTTTTTCTAACGTTGCAAAGATGGATATTTGATAAAATTTCCAACCTGTTTCATCCTCCTCCTTGATCATCTTTGCAAGTTTCTGAGCTTCAGCTTCCGCCTTCTTACGACGTGAGACTTCATCGTCAATGGAGATCTATTGAAAATCCTTTATTCAGTACCTAATTCCCGAAGAAAATACCATCAGCCTTACCAGTGTCCTCTTGGCTTTGCCCTGCAAATTTTCATTAGAATAAAGGTTTCAATACAATCGGATTTTTTTTCTCGAAGAGATATCGTTGAACGTTATAGACTTACCTGCATGCATAGGAGCTCGTTAGCAAGTTCTGCCTTAATTAACTGCAATCAAAGAGTACAGCCATTCAAATTTGAAAGCTACATTAAACGTAATGCTGAAACCTTACATTAGTTAACTTGGGTGCATGTGACCCTCTGAAAACTTTGACCGGTTTGCCACCCTGTAAGTTTCCATTTCATTGGAATAATGTGCAAGAGTTTAATGAGAGTTACTAATTACCGTTTTTCTTGCAGCTTACCCCAATAAACAACCAGCACGGCTCACTCTGGTCCTTGAACATGAGTAAGTCACTGATATTGTCCGAACATGCCTGGAAATAAAATCAAGCGAATTAATTGATGTTCATCGCGTTTTTGAGCACAGGCGATAAGTTCTCTCACAATTGCAAGCCACAGACGATCGTCGTTAACTTCAACCTTGATCCGCTTCAGTATGCTCACCATGCTGATGCAGGGCCCAGCCCAACTGGCGTATACATCAACGACTGGAAAATTTCAAGAAATGAAGTAATAGCAATGGATTTTGGCAAGAGTAATAATAAATTTTGTTTTAATTTAACAAATTGTAGACAATGCATACGGCTACATTACGGTTATCTTACGTATCAGCCCTTCTCGCCTGGTCAATGTCCGCCATTGCATTTCAGTTTCGATTTCAATCTGAAGTGAAGTCGCTTCTGTTCCTTTCTTCTTGGCGGCCATTCTTGCTATAGCCGCTGCAGCACTCTAAATAATCGGAAATAAACTGATATGTTAATTTATATGATTATAACGCTTTCACTTATTCTCTGTAAAATTCCGTTTTTAATGTTTGTCTTTTTAATTGACTTAATCCATCAACCCTTTCATAATCGTTGAGATCTTCCTTTGGTTCACTTTCATTCTTTGCCATGTGATATATTCTTTTGGCTAACTGGTGCATTCGTGAGACTTTTGAACGGGGGTCCTTTAACTGAGCCATTTGACACTAATGAATATCTGGCCTATAGCACTCAAGGAATGTTTGTGGAATCTACCTTCCTAGGATCAAAGTATAACGAAGACTGAGGAACTTGGCTCCGTAAATGCAGAATTAGTCCATAAAAGGTCAGCTTTCCTTTTCTATAGCCCTAAGCTGTCAAGTGTATGAAGAATGTTAAATCATTTGTGAACCATTGTGCAACCGTAATATGCTACCTGCTTCTAGTGCTGAGGCAGGATAATCTAGCTTCATTAATCTCTCTTTTATTACCTTGTCCTCACCCTTGCTGAAGCCGAAAAGTTTGGCAGCACTGCGCTTTTGTTTGCTAATTGTAAATGGATTGGAAACTCGAAGTTTCTCCAGTGTTTTCTTTTCGCCCCTACTACCCTCCATCTTGTATCATTTGTGAACGTTCTACACACAGATGTGAATTTTTTTCACTTTTGATACTCAAATGTTGTTGGATACTGCTTGGACCACTGGCACAGTACTACTGATTCCTCTCCTGCTGTCTTGGCCTTTGAGACCTTTGCTGGAGGCTCGGGTTGATAGGATGGATTAAATGTGATTGTCGCATGCCACATGCATCTTACATTTACGCACTCAATACATACGTACCTTAAACTAAGGCAATATGAAAGCAAATATTAGTGTTTGTTACTAAAATAAGAGGTGTTGGATCGAAATGCAATCATATCTGTGATATTTTCAAATCATGACCCCCCATTACCACACTGCAGACAAAAAAAGAAAGTAATTCTTCAAACTTGTAAGACATTTTATTGGGGCTTTTCTCATGATCGCTAAGCTGCGAGGTCCTATAATTCCACCCATGATGATAATGAACAAGCATCGTAATGAGCCCTACGCATGCTATACTATTGAATCTGATCGTTTATCGATATGAAAATAATCTGCAGTATTGAAGTAGAACTGTTTCATTGCAGTGGAAAAAGCAGGCTTGGGCGAATCTCAACATGTAGCATGATGACTAGGGTGATTTTTTAAGGTTTCTTAATGATGACTTACGTGGAATCTTGGGTGTAGCTGGAGCTATTTAATGTTCTGAAAGATGCAGACTTTTCACATATGTATAAATGAGCTTTGATAATGGCTATGAGAGTAAACTTTATGAATTCGGCTGAGACTTTTACGACGGCTAAAGCTTGATTTGTTTACAGTTATGGTTACGAGACAACTAGTGTTGGCCGCTGATATCTCCTGTGTATAATTTTTTCTGATGAATGGGTTTTTAAAGTTTTATTGCTTCTGTCAAACCCTTGAAAAATCCCCGTTGCCATGGTGGAATTGATTTAATAAAGTGCCGGTGAAAGCGAGTGAAAGTTGGACGTTTATTCAGCATACAACGCCATGGTTTCTGTTCACTTGGACACAGATTTCGATCACATCATTTCCTTCGTAGAAATCCGTAGAGATTATATTGGATTTGGAGTACCACGCTTCTAGTTCATACCAGCCGGTTGCTGGTTTGTTTACTTCGAAGGCCATGGTGCGAAGTGTGCGTGTGAGTACGTCAATTACTTTGGGAGTGAGTTCGGCCATTGCAGACCATAATCTTCCGTTGCACCCGTACTGGGCCACAGCTTGTGCTAAGTAGTCTTCAAGGTTTGATAATTGGTTAGTTTCGCCCCATGCCTGTAAATTATTAAAGCAGAATGATGTACGGTAATCTTCCTGACATTGTCTTACGTTCCTCTTACTTGTGTTACTCCAGGCCATAGTAGGTCCTTTTGCGTATTGAAATCATCATTGTATGTGAGAACCACATACTTTTCTAAAGCCCAAAGCTGATTGGGAGTTGCATTCGGGTGTAAACTTCGTGGAACAAGAACTGAGCCGATCTTGGAAATGATGAAACTGTACAATTTCTCATGAATTTCTGAGCTAGTGAAACCCACAGGGAACCTGTGGAAATCAACAATGATGATTTCTTTGTGTTTTTGAGCATAAGCTAAAACACTGTCGAGGACGGTGCTTAAGGGTCGTACGACTACAATGTCGTGATTAACCCAGAATTGTTCTGCTGTTAGCGGGTAATAACCGACCCGAATGTCAAGGTAACGAATCCCTGTCGTCAATTGGTTCCACACGTCCTCTTCTTGCCTGCAGCGAGAATGTAACCACATTACTATCTATCATTTTAGACTTTATAATTTGAACTGTCACTGTCGTTGTTTAAGAATCGATATATCATGACTTAAGTACTTACGTATACGTGATCTTTGAAATCAAATCATCTGTATTTGGATCATAAATCTTCCAAGCACCAGCATTATGAGTCCCAGGGATCATTATGGAATGAAGTGGCCTGTCTCCGATCTGCCCTCGAAGATCATTCATCCATGTGGGATACAAGCGGTAGCAATTGGACACAGAGGGGAATGCATTACCATGCTGGAAGAATGCAATCCAATAGCCATGACAAGTTGAGCTAGAAATTTCTCTCAAATTCCCCAACTCCAGCTCGATGTCAGTGCCTATGGAGCCCTCTGAATTTGTCACATTGACATGGTACAAGGCTTCTGATGGATCAGTGTGGATGCCTTGCATCCGTGGATCATAATCATAAAGGCCGATCCATCCTGCTTGATCCAAATGTAGCCAGTTGAGTTCGATTTGACGTTTATACGTTTGACCCGTGGTGGTATTTCTACCAGCCAATTCTCTAACTGTTATGAAGCATAGTGGATGCTCAAATAGGGCTACCCACATTAATAAAATAGATTAAGTATACACAGTAGTTGTACATCAATTATTAACTACTTCCATGACAATAACCTGACTGATTACCTTCAGCAGGGTCCTGAAGTCTTGCTGAAGGCAGAGTAGTGCAAATGGACGCCCATGGTAGAAATCCTAGGACAAATGCAACCTTAAGTCCCATTGTATTCAAAATATTACACTAGAACCGAACTAGTATCTCACGTATATTTTCATGTCGATCCAATGTGAAGTTGCGATAGTGATACTAGATTTATAACTGTTTATTCTCACGGCGTTATTAACCGCTGATTCGACTCATTAGCTTCTAGCCTTATTCTATATCTGTGTGCATTGAACTTACTATGGAATCAGGACAGGTGCTTAAATGATAATAATAGCGGACACGTGTGTCCTCTAAGCTCGAGAGATTCAGTGTCATCCATCATTGTTGAGCCAGTAGGACTGAAATAGCCTCACCATTTGCAATTAAAACTATGCAGAGAACTGGTACGCACATATGCACACCAGCATGTGTATTAATAGTGCGTACCATCCCGAGTGGAATCCTCACTTGAAGTATGTCAACGTAGCATAATTTTAGGTATCACGACCTCATAACGAACTGTGATGTTCTACAGTAAATCATGAATGAAGTGCTTTGAAGCGTGAGATGTTAATGGGCCGTACTGTTTAATAAGCACTCAAAGATCAAAAGGTATGAAGTATTTGCATATGTTTTGACGTGTCAGCTACGATTTTTATTTACGTTTAACCCCAAATTGGTCTTGATGACATTTTCATAGAGTACTCATGTCAAAGATACAAGAAGTTGCAGTAGTCAGGTGGGAATTAAAATGGCTTTTCTAGCACAGCAGTCAACATCTCATATTTCGGCTCGTATTCCTTCAATCCTTCGTTGACGAGATCAAAATTCTCGCAAAGGGCTCTCCGGTATGCATCTCGTAGTTCCCCATGCAGCTCTTGCGGGATGACATTCACATAAGGATTTAATGCTAAATACAAACCTAAAATCCCGAAATAAATTACTATTCTTGTACACTTTTCAAGATGGCTATAATTCACACTGAAAATTTACCTAGTTGGACTTCAATGTTGACTTTATACATCCGTCTATGTATTTCCATATGCTTGATGGTAAAACCAGCAGCTTGTGCAGCTTTGCGGAAGCATTGCTCCCCGTGTTCCGCAGTCTGCTTCTGCTCGTACCATTCTGGAACGAACTCTTCATAGCCCTGAATTAGCCAGTAAATTATTCAATCAAATTAGTACTAATTTATTCCATGTGAACACTGAAAGGTACAAAGAAAACATTTGAGGATCCTTATTTGCACTTGCCTGCATGTAAGGCTTGAATCTAGGATCCTCACCGATGATCTGATAAGTACTGAAGAGAAAGGACCTCAGGACAACAGTGAAAGCAAATTGGCCTCCAGGCTTGAGTATCTCAAAGAACCTTTGAATGGCTCCCCTGCAACCCAAAAAGCCGTATTTACTACCTCTCAAAAATTGCGTGAGATACCTTAAAGGAAACTTACCTATAGTCCTTGATGTAGTGAAACACATAAATGGAGAAGATTTTGTCAAATTTTTCATTAGCGAGAGGGAAATCCTTAGCAAGAATATTACCGACGGTATAAGTTAGTCGAGAATGTGAGTGATTATTTTTGGCATATTGAACCATTTCTTGGGATACATCAACGGCGTGGATGTATGACTCGTACTTATCAGCCAGTGGCAGGAAATGTTTGGAACAAGTTGCCCCTGCACCGCAACCGTAGTCCAAAATCAACTCACCTGCCTTCATATTGACTTGCTGAAGCAAGGCACACACAGATTGGTCAATGTCACGACGAACGTAGGACTTGTGCTCTTCGTATTCTTCCGGCGCATGCATTTTCAACTCAAGTTAATGTAAGAAATAAAATTTGATTAGTTAAAACACACTGTCCTTGTACACTCGAAAGTAATGGACTACTTGTATTCAGCTGTGATAAAAATATGACTGCGTACACGCGTAGGTCAGTCAGATTTAAAGATGTTTTTATCTCTGGAGAGTCAATGTAAAGCTTGACGAGTTGTTATGCTCTATAATAATGACCCAACTTACAAAATAAACACAACACTAGAACTTGATTGATCAAGCTGCATCAATCAAAATAAGTGTCATGTCCGTGACAAGTTGTTGTTGTTGTTGAATCCATGAAGAGCCCCGACTTCATTTGAAGCTTAATTTCAGATGGAATGGCTGTCAGATGATGACTGTTACTCAACTACCTTTAATTTATTCAATCGTCTTCTAGTTTTGATTGATGCGAGTCCAAGAAAAAAGAAATTTCAGCATAAATGTTATTATTGATTTGACTTAATGAGTTTATTAATGTGATGATGCGTGTTACACGCAAAAACTCTCCTGCAGTTGTTTCCATGCCCTGATGCCAACATTGTGAATCCCACGAAGAATCTGTATTGACTACGACGCATCACATAACTACCACAAGTCATAGTTACACAAACGGCTTAGAAATAACTAGACGATATACTATACTTGAATTCAACAACAGTTGACACCAATATAAGATAATAATTCAGACTTTCTATTATATTACCTTTGGGTCCACTGAAATAGAACTATAAGAGGAGCAATAGAACAGAACCTCGGCAATGCTAAATAAATTTCCTACATCTGAGTGAGTAACGTCATTACGAGCAAGGGACAGATCACACCGGGGAATACATTTTGTGCTCTTCTGTAGGGACAATGCGACGGAAAAACCTAATTTAAAGGTGTTAGCTCTGCAGTGACACAAACACAGGTTACTCAGTTATTATCAGCTGGGAAGATGAGGCTCCACTCAAGTTCAGTGGTACACATTTAAAATTCATCATAGATACCACAAAACTGCTACAACTTTGTCCAAAGCGTCCAGATTCAGCAACGGTAACTGGAGACAGATCATAGTCTTAGTTTCGTAGTATTAGTCCAAAGAACTGGAGCGCGTTCTCAGCAGCCCTCCTCTTGGATTTGGTGGGGTTTTCACCCGATCCAAAGAATATAAACATTGGCTCTTGGCCCACTGTCAAGAGGCTCTTGAACTTGGCTTCTTCTGCAGGATCTTGAAAATCCCTCCACTCCACCTTAAGGTTTTGTTCGTCTACAACGGCTTTCAGCAATGCCGTTGGGTTGCTAGACTTCAGAAGGTCCTGAATATTTTCCCCCTATGGCAGAGACAAATAAAGTGTTAGTAAAATCTGCCTGATCGCATAAAAATGAGCTGAGCAAATGATACTTCCACATAGAAATATGAAAGTATATTTTACTTACCCTTAGACGATCAAGATTCATTCCACTCCTGGCTTTGTATGCTTGACACACCTCAGTTAATGACATTTGTGTTCCAATGTTAAAACTGAGATTGGAAAGCTTCTCCTCAATTGAGGCATCAACTTCATCCGATCGCTGCTCTGTATTCTCTTGATTTCTCATCATAACCATGATCCTTTGGAGCATTTTGTAAGCTGCGACGCGCTTTGCTTGTTTTTTTGAGCGCCCTCGACCCCGTTCAACTAATTTAGGTCCAAGTTTACATGCTACAGTAAAAACCTTCTCGTGGGGCTGCCCTTCTTCTGATTCATCCTGGAACAAGATGATTAAATAGACAGCGTTCGACTCCTGTACAAATACCGGTATTTGTTTACATTAATTCTGATTGTATTTTACCTCGTAATCTGGTACGATTTTCTTTGCACGCAAGCAATATTCATTCAGCTCTCCAACGGGATTTCCCGGCGCTTCCGCATCAATTTCTGGCTGTATGATTTCCTTTTCTTTACTAAATCGACTGTCAAATTTGTCGATCAGCCTCGGTTCCAGAGTGAGCAGCAGATTCTTTGCTGCATCTTGCTTAGCATCTTTTTTCGTCTTTCCAATTCCCACGGCTAACAGACAAAAATATGGAAAATTTGTTTAAGTTTGATACTGATAAGGAATAAGAGTTGGTTGCTTTACACATTCGTACTCACACACACCTTTCTTAGCTTCCTTCCCCTGCCCTTCCGATTCCACACTGACATGACATTGGTACGTTCGACAATGAACTGGACCATCTTCTTGGAATTCAAACCTCGGGGAAATCTTTGCCTTGTCACACAGCTCATTCAAAACACTGACAGGGGTCGGAAGATGCGCAGGTTGATTATTTTCCTTAGATACAATTCCTTTGTTCGACATAAATGGGTTGCACGTTGTAAACATCATGTCCCCTGGATTCAGAGTGTGAGCCTGGATGTCACCTTGAGTGATGACGTAACCCAAATTTGTATTTGATGTTATGCCTCCAAGGATCTACGACAAATAATTCATACTTCGATTAATCAAACCAACACATCAACAAACATTTAAGTTTCCAGGTAGCATTACAAAACAGGTCCCATGACAACGACTAAAACTTATCACCAAAGATACAATTAAGTCTTTAATCTCGTCATCATAATTGCCCTGTTGCTACAGGTAGCAAAATGTAAACAAAACCTTTAAGTTCTTAAATCAATAGCACTGACACTAAATTAACCCCAAATTACACCTCAACTACAAATTTTTCTTAAAAGATGAAGAATCATACGGTACTTACGTCTCGATTGTGTAAACCTTTATTATTAAATTGGATGTGACCCGTTGGATGCATCATGTATGTCACTTAATAATTATACCACCGAATTCAAGCTGAACAACTACACACTACACCTTCCAACACCACTGAAAAGGTTCATTCGAAAACACTGATTTCAGACTAATTCTACGACAAATTTAACTTTCACTCAGCAGCTGCGCCAAATAATTTAATAGTGGGTCATTGCCGTGATATAATTTCCTCTCACATGGGAGAAGTTAAAGGGAAATCTTCAGCTTGCTGACTGATGATGCTTTGAAATAGTAAACAGTTCAAGTTCAATACGGACTCAATTGGGCTTCAATTGAACTCTTCGCGGTTTTGATGTTCGCAACTTTTTGACTTCCGTCTATAATACTTGAAGGGAAATCGTATGTCGTCCCGATTTGGAAGTTAAACTAACGCCAGGGGGCTCGAGAACATCTTCCAAAAACATTATATGTTACTATTTAGGCCTCAGTCGATTTATTTTTTCGATGGAAATTGAAAATCATATCCCGATGTATCAGACACTGCTCACATTCTGATTTGTAGTCATGGGGGCGAGGTGTCCCGACCTCCCGACCCGATTGCCAAACGACAGGCAAGAATATATGCGATAGCTAGTAGAGTTAGTACTAGTTTCGATTAGAATATGCAAATGAATACAAAACTCTTCTGGCTGGTATCGTTTGTGACTTCGATTTTGATGCTATGCGTAAGCTATAGCGATTGCTCCCAGCACCAATTGAGCTGGTAGTTGCGGAGTATCTCGAATACCAAGAGTATACCTTCACCATTTGAAATGGTCCATTTCCCAAGGCGATACTATTAACAGCTGAAATTTTTATGGCCATGGCCATGAATACAAGGGACGCCAAGTCAAGATGTAGTGACTCCTTTTACGAATGGATAGAACTCAAGTGTCGTGTTGGGTCATTGGTAAAAAATGGCGTACACTCGCTAAGCTCCCGTGGCTAAAACGAAGCACTACATTTGAGTGTATGAGGAAAATGTGAGAAGTGAGAACTGTCGTCATTATTGTATGGAGAATGGGGTTGAATGATACTTGGAGAAGTCATTGTTGGCGACAAACTATTTGTTTACACAAAGTGCGATATGATTTCAGAGGAACTATAATAAACCAGGAAGGAAAACACAAGTGACATTGAAGAGAAAAAATGACAGGAAGCAAATGTGCACTCCTAGAAGGGAAAGGGTTGAAAAGTGAAATCGATAATAACAAATTGATTGAGGCTATAGGCGACTAAATAGGAAGACGTCTCTGACTATGACAACAACGACGAGTCCATTGGACTGAATTGTGCACTAATGGGATTTATATTTGGACGTGGACCGACCAGAATTCGGGGATGGTCCCTTCTGCTATTCGTGTGCACGGTAATTTTTACCGGAACGCAGGTAAGAGTTGGACAGATTTAATATAAAATAATGCAATCAAACAAGTTGTATACTAACTGAATTTAATGATATACAGGCTCAGTTTGGCCGCCAAATGCGACTCAATAATCGCTTACCAGGCAGATACAACCACTACAGAGGCCGACTCTCTCACTCTCGTCCATGGCCAAATTCTGGTCAAGCTCGAATGCCCCAGGCCTTTCCATGGCGACCAGCTTTCCAGCCTCCACCCTTTCAGCCTCAAGCCTTCCAGCCTCGACCTTTCCCTGTCATGCAACCTTTTGGGCGCCCACGCCAAAATCAAGTTATGATGCCATCACTAACCATGTTTGGAAACAGTAGGGAATTTCAAGATAGTGAGGAGGAATTTGTAGAACCTGTGCGAAAACATAAAGAGAGCAAGCACACTTCGAAGATTTCACCGCCTCCGGCAGCTCCAAGCAAGCCATCTCCAGAACCTCCTCGATCACCACCACCCGTTCCAAAAACCCCCCCTCTATCACCTCAAATTCCTCCAAAAAATCTACCGCAACCCGTAACACAAAATAAGCCTCCACCACCCCCGCATGATGCACCTCCAGCAACTACACCTCCGCCCCCTCCAGCAACTACACCTCCACCCCCTCCAACAAACCCGCCTCCGCCACCTCCAACAAACCCGCCTCCGCCCCCTCCATCTCCGAAATACCCGCCTCCATCTCCTCCGAAAAACCCGGAACCATCTCCGCCGAAAAACCCGGAACCATCTCCGCCGAAAGCCCCGCCTCCATCTCCTCCGAGAAATCCACCTCCTCAGAATCTCCCTCCGCAAATAGAAGCAGTACAACCGCCTTTAGAAGATCCATTCTCGCTACTTCCGGAAGATCTACCTCCATCATCTCCGATAAATTCACTGCAATCTCTTCAAGAAGATCTACCTCCATCACATGCAAATAACGATAAAGCATCGCCAATCGATCGTTCAACAGAAAATCCAGCCCCATCACCACCACGTAAACCCTCACCAGCGCCAGCAGTAGAGCCACCTCCACGTCCTCCTCAGCACCCACCACAACGGCCTAACCTACGTCCTACGCCAGCTACCCCAACCCCACGGCCGACTTTTGCATCACAAATTGATGAATCTGATGAGACAGAAAAACCCGATACTGTCTATTTGACATGGTTCAAGTCTAAATCACACCATCCGTTACCTCCGAAGTAATAAAGAACGCTCCGTTTGCCTGTTTCGCTTGGAGCCCTGGGAAATTTTGGAAACAGTAGCAAATGCTTGAACTCATAGTTGGGAATGAAGACGAAAAATTATCTGTCACATGAGCATCTTTCACATTGTTTTTGTTGAGCTTAGAATAAAAGAAATAAAAAAAAACAGCCAAGCAAAGAGGTCGCGTTGCTTATTTATACCATCTCGTTGGTTAACTTCCAGCAATCATTAACAAAAAAATTGATGTCCTATGAGACACTGGTGCTACCTTGTAATCCACACGTTCAGTCGACATTCCGAGCGACTATTGGATATTTATCTCTAAATTTACTCACTATTAGTTCTATTAAACATTTAGTTTATGTACTATACGTGCGCATAATGCAGTTGAAGTCAATTATAATTTTTATATATATATTTGAGGTGCTTTGGAGTACTTTATTATAAAGTACCCCCACATGCCCGCCGAGGCAACATGCCTATTGCGAACATCATTTTGAATTTACTATGGCGAGCTCCCAAACCGTCCTGTGGCTATGATATAAGCCACAAGCACGGAGTTCGGCATTATAATTTTTACGACTTATCGTTAACTGCGGGTTTCAGCACGAAATCCATTATTCCACTGAAGTCTACATTGAAAGAGAAATCACGTAGAGCCTTGAAAGGATTATTTCTAATTGGCCATAAGGAGCTCTAAGCTATATCCACGGTCATTTGCGTAGACATTTGCAAGTAGTGGTGGTGATGGGTACAGTTTCTTACTTATTGTTGCTGGGCTTGATTGTATTCATCGGAAAGACTGAGGTAACTTTTTAAAATTACATTAGAGCTATAACGATGGCCAACTTTCTGCTTTCTTAGACTCAGTATGGACATCAATCGAGACTTTACAACCCCGGTCCGTACGGTTACAAAGCTGGACTAAATCGTCTATGGTCAAGGGTGATTCCAAATGCAATACGGTACCCCGTTGCATGGCGGCTTCCTGTTTATCGACCAGTCTTGCCTCGTTTTATGCCACCTCGTCCGTATCTATTACCACCGAGTTATGATGACAGTGAAGAAGATGGAGGAGGTGGCAACAATGGCGCAAATGCCCCTGGTGGAGGGTCACCACCACCCGTGTCACCTCCTCAAAAACCTAGCGAACCTGCAAAGCCACCACCACCTCCGCCACCACCTCCTCCGCCACCACCTCCTCCTCCACCACCTCCACCACCGCCTGGAAAACCTGCCGAACCTGCAAAGCCGCCTCCACCACCTCCACCACCACCTGGAAAACCTGCCGAACCAGGAGGGTCTGTACCACCCCCGCCACCACCTGAAAAACCTACAAATCCTGCAACACCGGCGCCACCAGGAGGGTCTGTACCACCCCCACCACCACCTGAAAAACCTACAAATCCTGCAACACCGGCGCCACCAGGAGGGTCTGTACCACCTCCGCCACCACCTGAAAAACCTACAAATCCTGCAACACCGGCGCCACCAGGAGGAAAACCTCCCGGACAAACAGGAACTCCTGCACCCGCTGATGGACAAGAAGGACAAACCGAGATGGTATACTTGACATGGCACAAGTCGAAAAGCCCTCCTCCTCCAAAATAGTTCCGAGGAATTCAACTCAGTGTAAATTAATTGTAGAAGGGTTGGTTGGGATCCGTAACATAACTGACATCATCGTTTGAGATAGCCGTATCAGAATAAAACGAACAAGTACATAATGTCATAAGAGTATAAATCTTGCATGTAATTACTTTGTATATACGTATCGTTATTATTATAATAATGACCACGTCTCTCAGCGTGCTCACAGATTCTACTTGCTAACAATTTCAGTAGAACAACCTAATGGAGGTGGCATAGCTGTTGGAGGAAACAGATACTGAATCGTCAGAACCAATTTTTGGAAAATTGGTCTGGGATTTTGAAATTTGGGGCTCCCTCTTGAGGTCACATTTTGAATGCACATACATTCTCTGAAGTCTCAGCTTTCGGCCGATGAGGTCCAAAAGTTTGTTCGATAATTATTTTAGGAGATATAGGCGTTCAAAGTTTTTACAGTGGGCTGAAAACCCCCCTAAAATACATGCTAAAATACCACTTTTTCTTTGAGCTCGAATATCTCAGCCAATTTTTGGCCGATTTTATTGTGGGGCATATCAACAAAACGCCCCAAGACTCTAGTTTCAGAGCTCCAGCCATGTGAAGCATTAGTATTCCATATCCAGAGAAAGATTTTTCTGAGAGCTCTACATTTTTTAAAACATTGGAAAACTATAACTAAGAGGACCGATCTCATCGCAGTACCGACATGATGTAACTTGAAATAAAACGAACTTGCTGAGATGGCGCTTACTTGAATTGCCATTGCCCACTCACTATCAGAAAAATTTATTAAAAGTATCTCAAGAAATTACATCGGGGATGTTTCACATTCGCAGGAAGATAATCTCATAGACCAACGACGGTAGTGCTTAGAAATTTTCGAAAAGGGTCCAGTATCGAAGTGGTATTGCCCTGCAGGCCTCAGATATTTGGACTAAGCTGTCAGCTGCACCAAGGCTTCAATTGGTGATGGGTGGGGCCTGGAACAATTCCTAACAGAGTCAGTAGCGTTAACTCTCACCGCCATGTCTGTGCCATACGCTCTCAGTTGTTACGACGACGGACGAAAATCATCAGAAAACACAGGGCACCCGCTTACCACAAACGAGAAAAGCCTATGAAACTGAGAAAATCAGTATAGCGATTGGTTAATATTCAAGATTAATCATAGGTATATTTAGATGTGAATTGAGAACCAACGAATGAAGCTCAATCAAATGCCATTTTGAAACATCATATGCAATTAGTGCAGTTCTTTTGCTGTAAACAATCTTTCTACTTATAAACATAATGACTTTATTCAAGAGATTCAATGTACAGTATATTCATTTTTTGAAAAAACTACAAAATATAATAAACGTATGTGAAACTCTGTCAGACGGACTATTTTAAGTGAAGACCGGTCAACATTAAGGAAATCTTAAGCTTAATAAATGGAAACTTGACCTAGCAACCTTGGATGTCGGTGCAAACATGCTGTATCTGACTGCTGGGTCAAATGCAGATACGACGAGAGTACTGCTTGAAGCCATTTTTGCAAATTGTAATTCCTATTCCTACAATTCTGAAAATTTTAAGATACTGTGGTATTGCACACAGAATACTTGCCCATTGTTTTCAGAAATAAGTTCTATGGCTTTTTAATCAAACAATACAGTACTAGTGCGCTCTTTCTCGTCTCCCCCACCCGAAACTGCAATTCGACTTTCTAAGTAGCTGCGGACAACAATCAACAATACCTAAACCAGTAATGAATTATTTAGTGGTTTGCATTCGTAAAAGTGCATAGGCACTAGGCACAATGGACTCATTGTTATAAAACAATACCCTGTACAAAAATGAAAATGGCACTTCAGGCATACTTGATTCCTAGGAAAGTAAGTATGCAAACGAGTGTTCCCAAAACGACAGCAAAGATTATGAATATTGTCATGGGGATATTGACACCATAGGTTTGATCCTGAAACTTCTTCACCTCGGTAACTTTGGGATCAATGCAGAAATCTTGCTGGAAGCACATATCAGTTATCTTGGAGCAATGCTCCAATTGCAGGTAATGCCTAAAGGCAATACTATCCTGAGCAGTGCTATTGAATGACATCATCGCACATTTGTTCACCTCTACAATCCTATCCTTCCTCGGCATATCTGGATCCGGTTGCCTCACATAGTCCACCGTTGACTGGAGTAACTTGTGTCTTGCACAACCTAGAATATTCCCGTACGTCGTCACATTCTCCGACGTCCCGATCATTGTGATTACTTGGAACCTTCCCATAGTGCACGTCGCCTGATTCTCTTGCAATGCTCCGCAAGCTCTAACGGATGGCTCGGATTCTTGCAGGCGTCTCCATCCCAAAATATCCGAAGGGTCAGGGCACTCCGGGATATTATTTTCGTCAATGTAATACAAATCCGGAAGTTGGTTGGCAACAAACTGGCGAACCCCACTGCAGAAACTTTCATCTGCTGTACATTCGAGTTTAAGGCATCGGTAGCATTTCAATCTCAAGCTCTCTGATCCTGCAATTGTACAAACAATACTCGTAAAAAAGCTCTTCATATATGGCTCATTCCAAACTACTTCAAGTCAGCCTGACCTGGGATAATAAAGTTGACCACTACAAATAGGCCGATCAAAAGTCCCACGGCAGCATTTTGGCTTCTTGATTTCGTCATAGTCGCGCTCTTCCCATACAGTCTTCTCTTTGATGATAATCGGTCTTGGTCAAAGTGTGCCGAAAACAATCGTATCTAATAAACAGGTAATTAAATGGTCAGTACTCGAGTCCGAGTGCAACAGACTGGCAAGCAGGTTCATTGCCAGTTGTCAAGATAAACGAGATAACTGAATGCAAAAAGGCAATGGAAATCGATAAGAAATGATAATACAATTGTACTGATTGGATCCAACTATTGCAATTGTAAACGAGATAATAATGATTTGTGCAAGGATCTGAACTCACCCAATGTTACCCGGTCTGCTTCCCGCACAAAGGAAGCAAAGACAACAACTTGCATGTGCTCCGAACCCGCTTTCCAACTTCTCTTGCACGCCTTTAAAATGTGGAACAATTCTTCAATATTTACGGTTGCAATGACTAATAGTTATTCTACAACAGAAATGAACAGATGATTCCACAGACTTCAATCTTTCCGCTTCATCCCTGCTTGTGGACGGCACATTTAAGCATTTTTCTCCCACCCTTGCCGACTTGCCTCCCTTTACTAGTACGCTCGGTCGGTCAACAACACACAAGGCGTCTTATGCGAAGTGGGTGATGACAGATGCGAAGCAATACACTGTTTACATTACACACATATTATCTGTATTTAACGCCTTAAGTCTATTTGTAATCCTGAAACTATTTACGAAGCATAATCTCCATTGCAATGCCCTAGTCCGAAGACATTCTATTATGTACTCAGTGATAATTGTAGCCTGCGTATATGCGAAGACACTACCCGACGCCATTTTGGACCGTTTTGTGAGAAATCTAATGCCAATTTGGGTTGGGCAAGGATCTAAAGTACGCATAAATGCAATCATAATCGGAGGTTACCATGTGAGTTTAGAGAATATCTTAAGTTTAATAACTAGACGAAATGCTTATCGATGAAATTGCGAGTTTTTCAGGTATGCAAAAGGGTTATCAGTTTATTCAACAATGATTCAAAACTGTCTTAGTAAATCAGGACGGCACGAATTGAATAGCTTCAGACGGACTTGAATATGTGGCAGCTATTTTGGTGAAATTAAGCAACTTACATCTTGAAGATGGCCGGCAGTGAGCAAGTCTCTGGACATTGGAATGCGAATGAGCAAGTGAGGATAGACTGACACCACAAGTCAGTGCCAGGGGGGCAGTCTTCGACGTATTCCCTGAGGGTACCATCACCATTACTTACACAACGGCGGTATTTCTTGCAACTTGTAGGATCTGGAAGGAATCCCTCAGCAGTACATGGTTCTTCTGGTGCCTCGGTAGCTGGTTCTTCAGGGGCTTCGGTCTCAGGTTCCTCAGGGGTCTCGGGCTCCTCAGGGGCCTCGGTCTCGGGTTCCTCAGGTGCCTCTGTCTCTGGCTGTTCTGGAGCCTCTGTCTCTGGCTGTTCTGGAGCCTCTGTCTCTGGCTGTTCAGGTGCCTCTGTCTCTGGCTCTTCAGGAGCATCAGTTGCTGGTGGCTCAGGAGCTTCGGTTTCAGGCTCCTCAGGTGCTTCGGTCTCAGGCTCCTCAGGCTCCTCCGGTGCTTCGGTCTCAGGCTCCTCAGGCTCCTCAGGTGCTTCGGTCTCAGGCTCCTCAGGTGCTTCGGTCTCAGGCTCCTCAGGCTCCTCAGGTGCTTCGGTCTCAGGCTCCTCAGGCTCCTCAGGTGCTTCGGTCTCAGGCTCCTCAGGTGCTTCGGTCTCAGGCTC
>JAQIWI010000876.1:0-21466 GCA_034698825.1 Deuterosminthurus bicinctus | reverse complement strand
TATCTTGATGGCAAATCTAAATTGACGCTTCCTATCTGAAACTGTGGCTATGCATTCTGTCACACGAAATGGAGTCCAGAGTAGAAATGAATCTCGGTGGGATTTATGCGCGATCGCCTGCTATTTCTCCGTCTGGTTCATCTCTCCGTCCTGAATAAATGGGTCGAGTGCGGGGAGATGGCTGACTGGTCTGTTTGTCTCTGTGTGCGTGTGCTTCCGTCTTCCTTTGACTTGTGATTACATTTGAAAAGCAATCCGGATTCCATTTGACATAATGTCGTCGTCTCTGCGGTCACAGCTCTCCACCAGCCCCTCCCACTCGCATCCACATAAGAACAAACAGGAGCGCACTTTCTCGCTCTCTTTTCATCCAATTCGTTCCGGTTGAAACCATGTTGGCGTATCTTCGATGTCCACGCTCGGACTGATACTTCAATAAAGGAAATCGCACAAATCTGTCACGATGTCTCGGATGGACCTTATGTGTTAAGGAGGCACTTATATTTTTACCCACTCACATGCATAGAAAATCACTGCGGCATAAACAAAAGAAAGTACATAAGTGCCTATAAAGGGAGCTGAGTATGCAGATACCAGCATGGATGCAATACGGAAGCAATATAGAAAGGAGATACCCATGGGGTTTCCTGGCTCTATCTTCCGCCCCTCTCTCTCTGCTTGAGTCCATGATGAGGAAAATAAAATACAAGTATCTGCAAATTCTACTCCCTGCGGTCTTACATGCCTCTGGTGTGTGGGAAGAGGATGCACTGGTAACACATAACTTAGTCCGTAGCCTGTTCCACGTGGTGGTTCGATATAAAGAAAGCAACACTTGCTTCTCCCTTCGGAAAAATATAAGGAAGCTCAAAGTCGTCTTTGTATTCTACACAGGGTAAGCTGGTAGGACGTCACGGCGCTGGTAGTCTCTGCCCGACATGCTTCTGGCAATTTACCAGTCTACATTGAGCGAGAAAAACAAGAAGTGAAGCTGACAGAAGAACACGTTAGCCTGTTCTACCAGAAGAGACTTACCAGGAGGGATGATGTACACTTTGGACCCTTAGGGCTGTTTTTATCGCTTGACCTGTGTGAAAGTGCTTTATTTGCTTTTCCCAGTCCCATCATAGGCCCCTTAGAGCTATTTTCCAACGTTATAACTTCATTGAATCAATCTACCCGTTGGTTTCCTATTCAATTCATTCTCACGTACAGCAGTTTCAAGCTTCTGTCAGGGTCAGTGGAGGCCGTTAGGAAATACAAGAAATATATGACGTGTATTGAAATCCGAGTCGTCCAGAGGGAATCCCTTTGAATACACACGAATGAAGTGTGGCGGTCCAATAAATCCCATCCTTCCCGCAAACTCTCCCTCTGCAAATGCCAAGCCTCTTTTATAGTGAAACCCACATCTGTGGCGTCTGTGTGACTGATGTAAAAAGCCATTGATGAGCTTGTCTTCGCCCCCGCATTTCCTCCCACGGTATTGCCTCATGCAATTTATATTCCAATCTTCAAAAATTCAAGGCCAAGTCATTGAACATTAAAAATTACCTCAGTCTTGGGATTACTAGCCCTTCACAAGACTAATTCGACCCAAAGACTTTAGAAGGACAATCACGAAGAGAAAAAAGAGAAAGGAACAGCGGTGGAAAACCATCATAACCGAAATTCATCAACGACTGCCACCACCATCATCACCATGATGAACAAAAGCACCCGCAGTTTCCCCTGAAAGTACTTCCTGCCATGAGCACAAAGAAGAATTCAAGTTGGAAGCTCCTGAATCATTTGAGCCCACTGATCCCGCTTACTCGGCTGATTCTCTATTGAAATAGTAGTTTCATCGTCGTCATAACTGTCACCTTTACCCAGCCAACGAACAACATGGTGCTGTGAGTTGCGTTGAGCTCAAGGGCTTTTTTTCCTCATGGCGGAAGTGCCTTTAGGAAATTAATCAATAAGCTGGAGATGAAAAGTTGTGACAAACTTTTCTCTTCAAGTAGTTCCAACTGTTTCTGTTCTCCTTTGGATTTCTAGGCCCAAAACAGTTGGAGGATTGCAGAGGAGTGGGGATGAATGCTAGGAAATAACTATAGTAGTGAGTGTGGATGGTGTACCATGTCTAAAAGCTTGCTGTTATGACAAGTTGAAAATTAGTACAAAACTCATATCAGTCGGGACACTCGTACGCAATCTCTCTCTGTCTCTCTCTTTGTAGCATTTCACACTGAATAGATGTGCAGTTGATGGTGGTGAACGCATTTATATTAATCTCTCTTCATTCCCTTCTATTGCTTCTAGCGATAAGATTCGTCCTCAATATCCCAGCTGTGGCTTATCCAAATGGTCATCCCGCTGGAAATTCTCTTCATACTTAACCGTCTGGAATGTAGCAATCATAGTGGTCATAACACATTGTCCGCTTAATGGAATTCTATGTGAGTGTTATAGTGCTATTTGTGGTGGACATAACATTATGATGGTTATATTATTGAGTGAATTGCATCGATTAAGTCATGGCAATAATCACCATTTATACCCCCAAAATAGCCTTGTGACTTGAGCTGCTGCATGTAAAGTAATTGCACGAAATAGCTGCAATTATCGTACTGACCCAGGCAAATATCTCGTTATTAATTGTAGTAGCAGCATCTTAACATTGACGATATGGTCTAGGAAAAGGGATTCGGATTTGGAATACATGTGAAGTTACTTTAGCATTTGAATGATGCCACATTCCAGAGCGATATGGATTTTAATAGGATATGACTGGAATGTATTATTGCCAGTTCCCTGAAGGCATTATCTAACTAAGGAGCTCCAAATGGAATCCATGTATTGAAATGGAAGATAATAAAATTACAGACTGACAGGTATATGAAATTTTAGTAGCGAACCTGTGGAGTTTCAAATGCTTCTAGGCTTTTCGACGAACGAACAAACTTGCTTTTCTGTAAGTTCATGCGGCTGACGGAGTCAGCTCCTTAGGCTCCCTATCATGTCACGACAGGGATGACTGGTATAGATATTCTTGGGGTTGTGAAATGAACCATCTGTTTACCTCCATTGAAAGTTGGCCGTATTAAAACAGTTGACTTGCGGAGGAAGAAGCTGGAATTCTATTCAGACAGATTCCTCAGAAAATCTATCAAGACTCATTTGTCATAATGAATTATAATCGTCTTTCATACCAGCCTTCGACAAACAAACCAGTTGGAAAACTATTCAAGGCATATAAGCATACATGAAGCTATTTCTCTTCCATTCGGGTATTATAACATTCAAATTGTGAAACAGTTTTAATGCAATGTTCCTGACGGACACGTCACCGCTAGCATCTCCCACAACCGCAGTCATTTTCATCTCAGCCCGGTAACTTTGTGTTGCAACTTGTCATTTTCCCAGAAATCTGCCTGCAGTTAAGTCAGTTGACTTTCCTTCAAAAGTATTTCTGCCAAGTATCATCATCATCGTCATTAGAGCAAACATGACAAGCTGTCACTTTGAAAGCGCATTCATATTAAATTCCATTTTCGTACAATCCTGAGGTCTCCTCTTGTCGTTTCAATACGGAGGAAAGCTTATGATAGCTATCTAGACCACGGAAATGTATACCTTCTCTCAGAACGAGCAAAAACCTGTCTCCTTGAGTATGTCCCGAAATCCTTTGCAGCTCAACAAATTACAGATTACACACAAATGAGCACATTTAGTGGAAGTGGACTTGTGGAAAGTGACACGGACGTAATAACACTAAGACTACAAAGGATGGTAGCCGTACTAAGTAAATGGTAGTACATGTGGTTGCAATGTTAGAAAAACGAAGACACGCTCCCACTGGTACATGTCTCCAGTTTATCATACTTAAATGTCTTGTCTTCTCCTGTCTTGTCCTCTCTCACTTCGGTTCTCCTGTTCTTTGTATACATGACAACCGGTCGGTGCGCCGTTCCTGAAGGTCACCAAGTTGCTGTAGACAGCCATATTACAAAATAAACACCATCACACTTTCCATCCTTGCCCTATTCGTCGTCATTATTCGAAACTTTGATATTAATGGGATCAATCTTTAGGGCAACGGTGCAATACTGAGAGTGCGTAATAGCTGTTCACATTTCCTTGATGACACCTTTTGACTCTCCTGCATTGCTCTCTACGTATAAAAATGAAATTCAATTAAAATACAGCGAGATCTACAGGCAAGAGTCAGACAGCCTTCTCGGAATTTTGAGAGGTGAGTTGAGAAAGAGAGAGCGAGAGGGAATTCGAAAAAAGTAATTTAAAAAGCTTGGCTTCGGGGCGCTTACCTGCTTCTCGAAAGCAAAGTCTGATGATGCTTGTGATGATAAACTTTTACCCCAAAAGTCAGCCTATGCCAGAGTTGCCGTTGTTGGAAATCAACATGGCGAACATTCCGAGCATTCCCGGGGGGTTTTTCTCGACTTTTTCCCCATTCCTAAAACCACTTGATTCTGCAGTAATAAATCGAAATAGAGGGATTACAATAACAAAAAAATCCATCGAATTTATATCATGAACAGGTGAATGAGTCCACAGTATACATGGGTACTGCGAGATGGTTGAATTGGTTAAAGAAACAATAAGGAAACAACATAGATGTAGCCAACAGCCAAAATAGTTTCTTGTCTATACGTATTTCCTTTCCCTATCTCAACGAAGTGATTATAAATACAGTAGGAACATTTGCAACGGCTGAGGCCATTTAATTAACCTCTTGATAGACTGATAACATTAGGATCGTAGAAGAGAAACTCCGTTCCAAATTCCATTATTTATCGCCCCGGCCAAACAGACTGAGGAGGAGCGGAGTTTGTAATCAGCCTTAGAGCTCCGGCAAAAGTTTTCTTTTCGATCTATAGCTGAATATAATAGAAGAGATACCCTGAATGTATGCAATGATGTATGTACTACATCCATAGCTTGATTATGAAATATTTCCAACTCATATGCATTTGCCATTACGCCGGAATAGTCGGAGCTCGATAAACCTAGCACGGGCCCGATTTAACTAATAGTGCCGCAAGATTAGCATGATCGGAATTTGCCCCCTAATTGCATGTAAATACACTCTATACAATAGATTCCTTTGAGCAGTATCAATGCTTAGTATCTGTACAGCTGGATGACGTGATGGAAAAAGAAAATGCATTTCCAAACTGACACAACGACCCAAGCTTTTCTTTACTTTTAAGTTGAATATAAAAACACATAAATAACTGCTGATTTTAACGACTGCTACCATGTCGTTCATGTCATAGTCTCTAACTTGAAAATAATATGCAAGATTTATGTCTTCCTTCCTAATGGATTCCAGCTATTTAGTTTACTCTTTTCAGCCCTCATCACCACTCTTTTACCGCTTACTTGCCTGCACGCCATGGTGAATGTCAGTCATTCCGAGAAAAGTTTTACCATTCAGCAGTTACCAATTAAAGTTAAAAAAAAATATCCCAAATTTGCCCGCTATTCGATCGCATTGCCGCCATCGTTAGCTTTTTCGCAGCCAACATCGTCACCTGAGAGATTTGCCTGGGCGTGAGCTGTGGGAAATCTCGTGCGTTGTGGTTCATAATGCATGCTTAAAGTTGTCAAGTCCTCCCCAATGGAAAACTGATCACGCGAGAAAGTTTTCCAACAATTTTTCATGTTGACGACAGAAAGCAAGTCATACCTCAAGTGGGAATCAAGTAAATTGATCCTTTGATTTATAAGTAAATTAGCATTCAGGATGAGAATCCATCCATGTGGCATCATGCGAGAATAATATGTATTTTGTATTCTCGATTCGATATGCAGCCCAAGATGAAAACATGAACAATCATTCGTGTGATTTAATCGGAAATTAATTGTGGTGCCACACGATACCATAGAGCACGAGAGATCCAGCTTTAATCATACGGAAAATCAAACTTCAACTTCACAACTCCGCTCGCCATGCTTCCTGAATCATGCAAACTCTTCATCGTCTCCAATTACACATCGCTTCCGCCAGGTAAAATCTAGGGACATGACCCTGGAATTGCTGGAAAATATGAGGGCATAGTGTGGTGTATACACACATAGGGGATGTTTTACAGGGATCTAAATGGTCACGTTTAGGATTTGAAAGTTCTTGATTTGACAAGATGATACAAGTGCAGGGAGGCCTGGAAGTACAATTTTGGGTCCTTGTGGGACAAATGTCAACACATATGTGTTATTGTAGGAGCACTTCACTCTGCTCCACGCTTCACTAGTAACTATTCTACTGCTGATAGAAAAGACAAGAAAAGTTGGGAATGGTGACGTCAAAAGAAACAGCAGCAGCATCTATTTTTAATTTCCCAACAGATTTGCTTATGTTTTTCTTTCTTTCAGGACGAAATCCATTTGTATCCTAGTCAGCTGTATAATTACGAAGGTTACTAAGGCTACGAGATCTAATCAAGTTGGTAATTTGACCAAAAAAACTAGTCATTTATTAGTGAGAAAAATTGGAGGCTGGTGAGTGTGTGATGTGATGTATTCACAATTCCAAAAGGAGTCGTATTGCGGGTCATCATAATGTCATTCCGGAGCTGAGGGAATCTAGAGCAGCGCTTGCTTGCTTAGGATCAAATGAAACAGGAGCAGCAGAAACCGCTTCTGCTGTACAAGGAAAGTTTGGTCGAGTTCAAAGTCAATTCTGTGTTCGAGTGTGCAGTGTGTTCAGCCAGAGCTTTTGGAGTGAATAAAACGTTGGCAAGGATGCCAGGAAAAGCCAGTCGCAACCTTCATCTCCACCCTGCATCATCAAGAAAACTATCATCCTCATCCTCCTCTCACTTGCTCGCTCTTCTTCATCAACTTCTCCATTAAATTAGCTCACACGTTGGCAGCTCAACTAATAACTTTGTGGTGAAAATGGAACTTGAGCATAGTCAAGTGGAAACAAAGGAACTGGAAGGCAAGTTAACCAGGAGAAATTTTGGGTCCAAATAAGCAAACAACTTTTCTTTTCACGTGCAATACTACAAAGCGTAAGAGCACCGCGAATATAACTGAACAAAGTCAAACTAACTGTTTTTCCTAAGACCGACTACTAGCTAGTTGCTTTCCACTTGACTATTCCAGCTGCAATTGGTGTGTGTGGGAGTGTGGTTTCTTTTTCTTCGTCTTGTGCTTCTCTTGACTGGTCCAAGACGAGTCAATCTATCGTTGAAATTCTATCCATGATTGTGCGTAGATAAAATGCAACGTGAGTGAGGGGATCCACTCAATCCAGTCCTCTGAATAGAACAATTTTTATCCCAGAGAAATCTTTTCAACATATGTGCACAGGCTTATCCCAACATACACTTACTTTGAGTTTGTGTAAAGTGAAATCCACTTTGAGTGCCTTGAGCCCCCAGCATCTGTGTCCAGTTGTGTGCACGTACTGCTGCTACTTGGTGTGGGAGTGGTAGTGATGAGGATTTGCATGTAGTTTATTACATTGATAATAAAGTCACCAGTCCCATTTGTTCGTTCCGCAGTGAGCCAGCCCTTCCCCTTCGGACAGCAGGAACAGCCGTTGTACTAAGACTATAGACTTAATTTACTCCGGCTCCTGCTGCTCTTGAAATGTAGCACCTCGTTGAGAAATGAATTGACAGGAGAAAAAATTGGAAAAGTTGTGCAAACCACCGGAGGATGTTGGCACCGAGTCTTCTTTCATTGGAGGGGCAACCCGCATGAGGAGCATTGCAGAATGGAAACTATCCAGTGAGAGTGAAAGTAAAGGAGAAAGTGACATGAGGAGTGAAGATTCTTCATTCTGCCCCCGAGTCAAATTGATAAGACCGTGAAGAAAATTTGAACATGGTAAGATGAATCAACCTTTTTGCTCCTTCGCCTTTGAAAAACTCAAAGTTACACACCTCTTTTTTTCATCATCTTTACTCTATTTTCTCTGAGTAAATTAATTACTCTACCAATCAAATTAGTCCAAATTCCATCATCTAGTGAGGATGGTATGTGCCCGTGTGTGCATAGATCAAATTGATTTGCCTTCATTATTAACACCACTTTAGTTGAAAGCCTGTCTTTTTGACACCATGAGTGCCCCATAAAGAAAGAGAGAGATAGAGAAAGCAAATGGTAAAGTCAATACGTTTGCAAATTGCTCTATCTCTCTCCATTTACTTCCTTTATTTCTCTTCTTAGCTTGATTGAACTTTCAATATGTTGTAATGTCTAATTGTCTATCCATCCATTGGGATAGAATGACAGGCTAGACCCAAGTTTCAAATGTGCATGCCTGTGTAAAATGCCAGTTCAAATAACTATCATCTATCGCTGCTCTATTAACTTTTCTAATGTCATTATCTTGAGTAAAACTTGTACTTCACTATGGCAATATCAGGATGAAGATCAGCGTAAAAGTTTGACTAGTTAGAAGAGTTCTATTTTGAATTATACTCAAGTGACAAGAGAGAGAGAATTAATGGGATCACTTTTGCCAAGCCTCCAGCAGTGTTAACATGAGAAAGAGAGAGAGATACAGACTTGAGCAACGTGACCGACCAAAAAATTCATCATAATGAGCTTGAAAATTTATTCCTGCTCCATTTCTTTCCCTCCAGGTCACCTTCAGGGCTCACTTACGATTCTTTTTCCGTCTCTATATAAGATGTAGCTCCACTATGTCACGCACACGCGGTTTCATCTATCATCATGACTATAAAATGGAACTCTAGTTTCCATTGGGCAATGAATGGGATGAATTCAAGAATTGCATTTTCCAATGTACTTTCGCCATGTATTCCTTGTAAATCAAGTCTGATCTCGATGCTGAAGGGCTTTTATTGTCAACTTTGGCCTATCGATGTGCAAAAGGTTGGGAACAGAAAACATTTGGAGCGAACACTGAGATTACAACGACAATCTGCCGTATTTAGCAATTCCAAAAGTTTATTCGTTCATTTCGAAAACAATTTTAAAAGTTATGGAAATGGACTGAGAGATGATTTTTCTCTATGTGTATAGTTCAACATTGAAGCTGACGGAGTCGATGCTGCTGTTAGTTCCACGAAGTTTAATAGTTGCGGCTCATTAGTCCTCCGTTGTTAAGCACTATCGACTGAAACATTTGCTTGCCTTATTTCCTTTGCTAGTTTTTTTCACCATACCGAATGGAAAAAGTGTAAGAGCTTTTTTGTTCCTAGAGCTAATGCAGAGGCAGTTTGATTCTAAAAGTACTCCGACTTTTGTTTGTTGTCTAAGTATACAGCGACATCGTCGAAAATGACAGGTCTTTCCTGTTTTTCCCCACACAATTTTTCCATCCGCTCCGGCTCACTTAGCTCCACATTGCATTCTTCTGGCAGATGATGACTATGACGATAATGGACTGGAGCGGATTGAACGAATTAAAATTCCCTACTTTCCCAAACTTTCAAGTGCAGATGGGCTTTTTGAGAAATTCCACAAGAGCTTCTATGGTTTGCGGATGACACGGAATGATACTGCTCCTTTTTTCGCAGGAATAATAATAAGTTTTCTCTTGCGGCAAACCGGGAGAGGATCAGGTTACGGCCTGGAGGAATGTAAGAATAGTGATGGGATATTATAGGAGTAGTGTGCACTGCCATCACACGCTCAGGGATGGATATGAAAAAGATGTCCCTTTGGAATTATAGTGGCGGATGTCCTTCAAGCCTCTCTTCACACAAGGTGGTCGTATAGGTATATAGATTGGTTTAACTCAAGTGAGACCGATGACTCGCTGAAGGAAACTTATTATTATGAAGGAAGCCGAGGAGGAGGCAGACAAGCTTGATGTATAGCAAGGCTCTCCACTTCAATGACTTGTGAAAAGTGGTCGAGGGAAAAACTTTGTTGTTTGCCATGTGAATTTTGCATAAGGATTGTCTATCAGTGAGTGAGATGGGGAATTTCGGAAAGATGGGGATCAGGATGATAAATCAGTGTGGTTCTTCCTCGTCTTCTAGTCAAACTTTTGAACCCATGGGGCTGTGAAAATTAAAGTTTTGACGTAGTTATCCTATCCTCTTGCTGTCTCTCTCCCTCCTTTCATTCCAAACAGGATGTTACGCCTGGAGGTTGCATCCCTTATTTGGTAATGACGTGAAAAAGAGCTCAGAACGATTGTCATATGGGCTTAAAGGTACTAAGCGGTAGCGAGAGTTTCTGTTGATCATGTAACGTATCCTGTGTTCATTATTAATCATTGCTATGGCAGCAGTTGAGAAGAAATTGGATAAATTTAACAAGGAGTCGTCGGTAGCAACAACTTTTCATAGTCTACTGACTTGAAACAAGTGCTAGATAAAAGGCTTTAAAGGAGCAGAGAGTATAGTGGAGGACGAGAGCCATTATATTTTTCCTTTTCATATCTTATATTCATGGAATAAGCATTTGTCATCCCTTTGAAGTTAGGTACTTGTTAAAGTCGCACATAGAAGCAGCACAAGGCACGAAGAAAGCCCTGAGTAACTCAACTTTCACAACATTTGACGTGGGAAAAACTTGAGAAAGTATGGTATTGTAAAAATGGCCTACATTTTTCTCTGTACAATACCAATAATAAAAGCATTTGCTCAGTGGACATGCACACACGTCCCTCCTCCAAGCCATTAAACATGCAAAGATTCATTTTCTCCCTTCCATTTCGCTCACGTAAATGTAGAAAAATGACTTCCTTATTTATTTCTAGTGCTGAGAAAATCAATCAATCCGATGGATTCATGACAACTGTGAAATAGAGATAGTTTTGAAAAATGATGAAGGCTAGAGTTGCTTGGGTATATATCCATACGTGTGTGCACTGTTACTATTAGGTATGTTTCATAGAAATCGGTTAGTATGTGACTCACGTAGGAGTTCATAATGTAGACCACGACTGGAGGACTTCGAGGCGCGTTAAAGGGAGCGGGCTGGTGGAGTTTCACTGCTAATGCATTATTATTCATTTGAAGTGTAAAGTTATGTACGGAGAGGGTTTCTTTTTCAAATGAATTCGACTCTTCTCTTCGCTCTCCTCCTACACCACAAAATTTTTAAAGCAACAACAACGACGACATCTTCAGCCATAGTATAATCTTGGTCCAAAGACTTCTTCGTCTTCTATGTCAAGCCAAATACTTACTCTTCCAGAACACTGCTTTCTCACAGCAGTATCTTGGTGTAGGAACTTCAATATCCATAGTAGTTCCATTTCAGTGGTTTAATTTATTTCGAGGTCCGTAGTACATTTTAATCTCTATTCAGGTAGTGTATGTGTGTGTCTTTCCCGACTTTGTAGTACATTTCATATAGTATAAATCTCTGTTTATATTTCACCTATAGCTTTTAGAGCCGTATTCATTGTAAGGTAGTCATGAGATAGCTTTGTTATGTGTTTATACGTGCGTACATACATACGTGAGGAAAAATCCAAGTTATATAGCATCAAAAGGATTGAGCAAGTCAGTGAGGCATACGTGCGAATTCCTTTAGCACTTGACAATAATAACATAGACTAAAGCTATCTGGCTTTCATCTTCGTCGTCTCATGTGGCTTCCGTAGGTGTAGGCAGAGACTTACCAAATGCCTGCTTTCGGTCTCGCTATCCTCCGCCTGGTCTTTCCTTGTCTATCCAAGTTGTTGTTGTACGTTCGGAATTTACTTCTAATTACAAATCCTCCATTGTCTGTTCCGATGAAAACTGGGAGATAGAGAGACCGAGGGAGAGGTAGACGGATTTTCTTTCAAAGCTAGCTCCTGTGTGCCTGTAATTAATACACCGAGTATACGTATGCATTTACAACCTTCCCACACTCCTTCCAAAGCACTCTCAATAAACCCAACCAAGCATCTGTTTTGGTTACTCAGACAGCTTACTTTAAAAGCGTCACGCTCACAAAATTCATTTGATGATGTACCATCCATCTCCGATTATGGACGCGTAAAATTATCGGGCTAATAATTCAAGGCTGAAATAACATACAAGAGTATGGGGTAGAAGATACGTCGCTTCAATTTTAGTTTGGGAAAATTTATTGTGGGTTGAGCTACGGACGCATCAAGTCACTTGGAAATATGACACGCATATGCAAACTAAACACCTTAAAAGACCTGGCTGATTCCAATCTCTGTGTACTACAGTTGGCCACAAAGTCTAACCGCCGGGTGCAACCGTTATAGCCACAGCTACTGTATCCAGCTCGCATAATCAATTATAAGTGTCTGCTAGCAAAGAAATCATAAGAGTTGAGTGATTTCATCAAGTAAAATGACTGGAGCAATGTCTATTATATGACATGTAAATGTATGCCTACGTGTGATACATTACAGTAGTATGTCAGGGCTATGTCAACCTTTCTCCATCTCATGATGAATGTGACTATGTGTGTTTACAGAGAAGAAGTGGGAGGGAGGTATGTAGGCCAAGGGAGGTTGATTTTAAGGCTTCAACAAGCCAGCGCAGAGTTTTGACATAAACATATTGATCGTGTCGTATGTGGCTCAGCAAAATAATTCCTTTCGCTAAGGGTCAGGCTGGAAAAAGCAGATACATGTCCTACGCCACAGGTTGATGACTTTAATATAAAGCAGAGAGCTAACTGGCTATAAACAAACTCTTTAGAAGTGAGTCTTTGCGCCATCATCCTCCCGGATTCCTTCAAAAGCATTTTCCTTTTTAGTCAATTTCACACACATACATGCCGTAATTACTCAGGGCTGACATGCCGAAAAAAGTCTTCAATCTATCTCTGTTAGTTGTCTCTGTTGCATTAATATGTGAACTAACTTCAAAGGCGACCCTTTTGCTTCTTGTAATTGATATGTATGTGTGCCTGAAGTAATTTGGCCATGGCTGTCTAAACTTTTCCACGATGCGCCTAGAAAGGCCAATGTTTATTACACTAAAATCCATTGCATGTATGTATTTAAAACTTGTAACATGCAACTATATAAATTGAAGTTATTGCATTGCACGTGTAAAGAACCTTCGCATTGCATGATTGAGCGTGAGAATTTCACCGGAGATAGCTGAGGCTAAGTGTTCCACACAAATGCTCTCTAGCTGCGAGTGTAAGTGACATGAATGGTAGGGCGTTGAAAGCTAAAATCTCCCCCTAGCCGACATTGAAAGTCACTTAAATCCAACTTATCACTGTAATAATGTCGTCAAAGCCTGACTGTTGCAGTCAGGATACAAAGAAAAGGTCCAGCTTCTAAAAAGGTCAATGCAATTGCACAAGGACGGCAACGTCCACAAAATCATAAAGACAGAATGGCCTAAGATAGTGAAGCCGTTGAATAGAGAATTCTACCAAGGCAGGTAGGAGAGATTAAGGAGAGAGAAAATGGAGTTGGGCGAAAAAACATTCTACAGCCTTCATCTCCAATTTATGAGGTATCCTGAGAGACAAACAATCTTTCTCAAAATCCTTGGCAAAAATTGTAGCAAGTGCGCCAGAAAGTGGATAACTTTTGTACATCCTCACTCAAGCTGCATACCAGTTGCCATGTTAACGTACAAATGTTTTCAGCTCATCGTTTTAACAGGTAATGGCAAGAGACACTCGCTGTCTCCTTCTAGCCTGCCTGACATCGTTTCACTCCTCAAGTAGTTTGCTAAGATGAGAAACAAGTTAGTATGAAGGACAAAAGTCACATGTGAGTCTAAGCTGACAAGCTTTATACTGCACACCAGCCATCACTGTCTTCTTTGTATGTAACTTGAGGCTTCAAATTACCAAATAATAATAGTGTGTGCGCTTAATGCGAAAAACTCTACGTCATGCACTTGCTCAGGACATTGCAACGTGAAAGGAACTTCCTGAGCTCTTTCCTACATCTCCAATTCACTTTCTCTCTCTCGCTACTTTCACCTTGAAAACAGTGCGGCTTAATACAACGTGGAAAATAGCCCGACACACAGTACCTTTTCCAGACTGCAGAGCAAATTGGCTGTCACCATTCAATTACCATCACGTACACCATCGTGCATTTCCTCACCAGCCAGAGAATTCCATCCCGCTTCGTGGCACACTCATAAATTTCTCATTCAATTTCATATTCCCAGCAGAATCTGCCACTAGAAAGCATCAGCAGCCCATATATTTCCAACGCGATCAAATCAAGGAGGAAACGGAGGAGGAAGTGAGAGCACTACTGAACACTTGCTATGGCTGTAAAATCAATACGTTCACTATACACACTGCCAGCTGGAGGAGAAAGGATGCAGGCGGAGGTGGTGGAGAAGCGGGATAGAACCAAAAGAAAAGTTTGCCTTGTTAAACAACTGAGGAAATTAGTGGTTAATTCCCAGAATGGTCCTCCTCACAGTCTTTGTAGAAACCTTCATCTTGTCTTCATTAGACCATCGGTTGAGCAAGGGTAGATAAGCTATAGAAGTAGAAAGCCCTGCTTCACACACACCCGTACATAAATTCCAACAGTGGGACGGGAGGTGAAAAAACTGATTACTGACAATGATGGAGGGCTGAACGGCCGTAGAAGTAAGAGTAATTGCATGATTTGGTCCTGCAATGTGAATGGGTTGAGAAATACCCTTAGGATCCCCCATAACTCAGGCACTGAGCACAACTGGGGATGTCACAAATAGAGTCAGGTATTTCTTCTTGACCTCCATCGTTGTCGTCGTCATTGTCCATGTGCCTTATAGTTTGGCCTGGCCAGAGGATATAAATCATGTGAGCTCCTTCGGTACGGGAGAGAAAACTAGCAGAAGCATAATGTCAGGATGGCGTTTAGGGCCCACAAATTGCTTTTCCTTCTGGTTCCTTGCTATACTTTCAACTTGTGATATGAGCACAGTCCTTTCTCATCATATATTGCTACAATCTTCCTCAAGCTTTAAAGAATATTAAAATCTTTATTGCCATCTTTAGCCCTTTTAAAGTCCAAGGTCAACGTTGAATCATACGTGTCCTTTCCGAGCTTTGTACTACGGTCGACTGATAAAGAGACAACCTAATTGTCATATGGAATCAATGTCATAGAGCATCGCGATCATCATACCAGAGTTATTTCCCCATACACTTCGTCTGCCTGTACGCCAAGCAACTTTATGATCGTAAATAGTAACGGTTAAATCCACCGGTTGCTAACAAGATGCATACTTCCTTACCTGGGCTTGCAGTGGTAATACTGGCTGCGAAGGACGATAAAAGAGTCGGGGTAAGACGGCGGGACTCATTTCAAATAGTAACTCCATGGCCCATAAATCGCTTTATTATGCTAACAGAATTACTCGTCCAACTAGTTGTACTCACAATGTTTGAGATGCGAAGATCCGCTGCTGTAGATAGAGCTGACGCAACGTGTACCTTACCGTCCAGTGCTTCGTATGTTTATAGACCTTAAAATCCCACCATTATGCTCAACAATTTCACTACAGAAACCCATCAGAATCGTATGTATACACATTAAAAAATGCTGGAGAGTATTTGCGACGGAAAGTAATGGCTCTCGATGCAGTCAGCTTATACTTGGGACGACCAAGAAAACGGGCATCTCAGGTACTTACTTACTAATGCATTTGTTTAATTCAAGCGGCAAACATGTCATATATTCTAAAGAAATAGTGTCAAGTCGTCGTCCATGTAAAGGACTCTCAGAAAATCCATTGCTATTTTCCATTTCAAGCATTCTCATACTTTGTCCACTTGGTATACTCTCCCAAATGTAATGGCTTTTCTACCAGAGCCAATTCTCGCATCGCAGTCGCTGGATAGTATAAAAGTAATCTCTTCCCTCTCTCACAGTCGCCATATGAGCAGAAATATACAGGCAACCTGGAGCAAATTGCGTGGGGGGGTTAAACCTTATAAGTATTAATTTGTAACGGTGAAATCACCCCCATGTGTCATTCCCATGTGGAACCATGGGTAGGATTAAAGTCATTCTTCATTAATTAATGAAAAAAGTGCCATTGGCGCTCTAGTCCATGGACATTATTATTTACTTAGATTCCAGTATTATTGTGAGTGTAGTAACAAGGCAAAGTAATAATTATTGTAATTTCCGCTGCAGTGATAATGCGGTTTTACCGCAGGGAACATATGTGTGCTTAAATAGCGAGGTGTTTTACTGAGGAAAGTGGAACAGCTTTATCTGCACGTGGGTTTGTATGGTGAGACGCGATGTAGGATTCTCTCCACAATCTTACCTCGGAGGCAATAACAGTTTTTTCCTTCCTCCTTCTGCCTCTCTCTCATACAGACAGACGCTCATGCACTCAGACATTCACCATGAGAAGCAGTTTTCCTAATGCTCCCTCATACAGAGAGCTGGATAGTTTCACTTGTACAGCGGATGAAAGAACAAGGAACCTCCATATCCCAATGAGTTCGTTTAATTCCCTCTGCAAGACATATTAACAGTATAATGCTACTGTTCGAGAAAACAATATAGAAAGGGCACTAACACCCACACAAGCTTTCTTTTAGAATGAAGTTTAGGTTAAATTTTTGACTCTATTTCTCTCTCTTGCCCTTTACTATTCGGTATGAACACAATACGAAGATTCCTAAAGTGTTTCCCCACCTACATTATAGTAACGGTTACTTCTGTAGAGAATACCATCGAATTGAGAGACATGTGTCAAGCCAGAGGGTACAATATGTGTTTACATAGGCACATAGTAGAAGATATTTCCCATGCATACATTACACACGCAAATACCTGGCGTGCACATAAAACACGCATTACATAACTGCACATTTACACAAGTTTCCCAAATATCATTCACTCTCCCCCAAAGCAATGATAATTTTCTGTCTGCATGAGTAAGTACAATATGAAGTATTACTCAACAGACAACCATAAAAAGATATCATTCCTGTTCTATCGGCCCATATTCCAAATGTATACAACACAAACAGTAGTACTAAAACTGTAGGTAGAGGCGCAGTGAGTATTAATAATTGCATTTACACAAGAGTAAAATGTGTATGTTAAACCATATGCATTTATGAGATACATTTACAGAGTACACACTGGGGAAAGATTTACCTCTGTAATTATGTATAGGACCTCCCTCTGTGGGAGTACATATGGTGGTAGTCATATTTTACATTATGTGTGCACAGCTATGAGGCGTTTCCAGGATGGCACTTTTCCCAAGGAGGAGGAAGTAGGAATTGTAATGCGGAAACAGAGAATGAGAATGTGTGAGAGAAAGATACTTCTGGAGAATGTTTACACAAGGCTAAAGAAAACTGTTCAAACGCACACTCCCATACACACACATACACGTAGAGCAGACTGAAATTAGTCAGACTTTATGAATTCATTTCGTCCACATTAATCTATTACGGCAGAAGATGCATGAGAAGAAGTCGTTATGAGTGGAAGTGTAAACGGAGGATAACCTCGCGAGGACGCAGACATTTACTTGAAAATACTCGGACGAAAAGAGCCTTGGAGAGGGGAATAAGTTGAGAATAATTGGAATCTAGAGTTTCCTCTTTCGTCATCTGTCTGAAAATCAGGTCGACTATGGCACTATGTGCCATAAAAGAGAACACAATTCATGTATCAAGTTTTATGTGTCGAAAACCTAATTATTGATAAATAATCATCACATTGTATAGGTCTACTGGGACATAAGTTTTGCAATTACTTTACGTCGTTCTTCTAAAGAACGAGGACTTTTTCAGAAACTGCCAACTACACCAACAGCGATTCCCACTTATTACTTTCCTCATGAACTCGTTAAAACGCACATAGACACACAAAAACAACTCTAGCGTCAGAGTCGCTTGTTTTCACCAGCTCTATGTCTTTGTTCTCCTCGCACTTGCTCAGGATAAATACACGCACCCATGCCACTTTCACAGTCATAAACGCACATCACATGTTTCTCTACTCATGTTCCGGTATTTCGAACAGAAGTAAGTTAGAAACAGACTATGAATGAGGCTATAAAATGACTCAAAAGCATTATATCAGCGGCATCTGCAACGAGCCGTGCTACTTTGCACCAGTGCAGTGATGATTAGAGGAGTGATGGTATTTATTTCTGCTTTTAAACTATCTGCAATATCTGCTGTGTTGGATAGCCAGCCGTCGTTCTGACATCATGTCCTCTTCCTTCATCCCACCAAAACTTGAGCCATCTTGAGCCAGCGAACACCAAGTATAGAGACGGATGGATGTTCAGTAATGGTAATAGTCGGTGTAAAGGATGATAGGGTATCCCATAAAGTCTCTTCATCCGGTGAGCATTTAGCGTTGATTTCCCTCATCTCGCCCAACATCATGGTGCCTGCGTGACGTAAGATTCTGGGCCATCGTAACACTTAATAGTCGTTGCTTTCTACTATTGGTAGCGACATAAGCACTGTCATCCAGCACATTTCGTCCACTATTTCCAGCAAGCTGAAACGAGAAGGCCAGAATTACCACAAAATTTCCTCCCCATCATAAAGGTTCACACAAACACACTGTCATTACATCGAGTTGCAATAGGAGAGGAAAAGTCGGACTTGTCGGCTCCGACAAAGTAGTTACTAACAGTCTTCTCCAGTACCAACTACTAGCTCTTATTTTATAGGCAAAGGAGTCCATGGGAAATGTGGAAGTGTGTATAAGCGTAACGCAAGGAGATTCGAAGAAGATTGTCTTCATTGCTTTGCGTCCCCATCGAAAAGCCTTGCAAGTAATTCCCACCACGACCTCCTTCAACCTTCTCCAACATTCACATAAAGGCACTCAGAGTGCTTCTACATTTCCATATTCACCAGCCTAATTCAACTGAACCATTTATAGGCTCAAAGATCATAGAATGGTGGCGATGATGAGAGTAGAAAAACTTACGTTTTAGCTTTAACTTGTAAAGTAGCAAGAAACCAAATGTGTCACACCAGTCACCACATGCCAGGCGCCACTTGAATAACAACATCCAGTCTAATTTATTTCTGTCTCTTTTAACTCCCTTAAGAGACTAAAAGTACGAAAAACTTGTAGCGTTTTTTCTCTGATGTACAAAATCACATTAAGTATGAAAAACGAGCCGTGCAAATCATGAATAACTAGTGAGAATGGGACCGAAAGCTCTTAGTGTCTTCTACAAGTTAGCCCGAGTTAGCTGTGGATTAGAGTTCTTTGGTAACAACAGCCCTTAGTCACAATTTTTCTCTTGTCTCTAAATTGGCCTGCGAAATAATTCTTTGTTTGAAAAAGTCTGATTTTTTTTTTATTCTTTTGTCTTCACAAAGCTTGAAGGTGGACTTCGCTACGTCCCTTTCTCTTTTTTGGTTCTGTCACCACCGGTCACAATGGAAAGTTGAAGGGCCACGCGCTCTTTAATTCTTCCTACCGTCATCATATAATTTAAGGGGCGTCCGTCTATATACTTTTTGCAAACTTGATATTACCGAATGGTTAATGGAACCTGGAGCCACTGCAAACTTACAGAATTATTTACTGCGGTTTTACTACTAAAGCTATGTGGGCAGAATGGATCTACCGCTCTAATATTTGTGGCAAAGACGGAAAATGTTGGGTGGTGATCAGTCTAGTTCGTTGACATGGAACATATCGCCATCCGCTGTTTCCGACATTCTCTCAATCATAAAATATGAAAAGGCTGGCAAGAGGAGGAAGGAAGGAGATCATGTTGAAATAGTTTCTCTCTTGTCCTCACACGTAACGTCGTTCAAAATGCAACGGGCAGGGAAACAGCTGGATGGATGGGGAAGTCTGTGTGTGTGTAAATGTGTGTGCAATCTTAATCTATTTCTGTCTCAAATTCATGTCAACTCGAGCTTTGCGAAGTTCAAAGCTAATCTCCCTTACAACCGCAGTCCGTAAAGCCCACTGTTAAAAGGGTCTTTTAAGGATTAAATTCTCTCTTGAAACCCCCGATCCCATTTCCCCAGCATTATGGACGAGTAAAGAGAGCTCCAAATGTGCGTTGGGCTGAGAATACTATAAACACGAACAGAGAGAGAGAGAGTGAATAATGGAAAGCTCTTACTCGTTCGTTTCAGTTAATTAACAGCTTCTAATTAGCCAGTCCATGTAGGATGGGCACACAAAACAATAGCTCATTTAAGTCATCATGTCGATGGGACTTTATCAATGGGAATCCATCAATAGATCCGACAATAAGCCTATTCTTGTTTTAACTTGATTAACTGTGTAGGATAATGTGACGTGTTGTCAAGAGAGACAGAGAGAAGATTTGAAAACGAGACGAATAATTAACCTTGCTATGCATTGCTGTTTATTTTCAGGGCTGTACCACTTGAGTTTAATCAATCTCCGAATGACCGGGAGTGACTGATTGCTTAACAACTAGAAGGGACCAGTGAAATGGTTTGCGATAATGACGATGAGAAGGAAGCTATTGCCAGAACAATTGCGGATCAAGAAGATGATGAGGACGTTCACGTGAAGACTAGCTATACTGCTGACTGAGGGGACTAAAAGGGCAAGGCCCATGAATCCAATCAAGATTTCACATAATACGGACTGATTGAAAGGATTGGCCACTAATCAAATCAATGTGGGAACAAGACAGCAGTGCGTTTTAATATTCAAATTGACGTGGAAAGTCCATTTACTAGGAGTAATGTTCCCTCTGGTCCTTTCACTCTGTGAGAGATGAAGCTTTTCAATGACCTTGAGTGTGTGCGTTAAACAAACAACAGCCACTTAATCTCTTTCTAAGGCTATAAATTCTAGTTCTAAGTGGTAGTTTTGTGCGGCCAAAGAAGAAGACGAAGTAGACGAGCAGGCCTGTAAGAGAAGACCTGACAACAACGGGTCTTATCCCATTTCTGGTCTGTCAATGTTTTACTCCCTAAGTAAAGCAGAAAGAAGAGGATGAGGACGAGGAGTGGGGAAGTAATTGTGTGAGAGTACTTTTGATAGTATTAAGAAACTTGAATAGCCCATCCAAACGCCCTTCTAAACTTCTGTGGCTAATGTAAATAGAGAAGGGAATAAGAGGAAGAAGACGTGGAGTAATTCGGAGAATTCAGACTGTTTCGTCAGTGTCCTGTGACCATCATCATTATCACCAAAGTGTTCTTTTGTGATTCCGAATGTGTGTTTTCACTATAAGATGGAGGGGAGATAAATCAAAGCGTATGCCCATCAATCAACCATGTCACCATTCTGTGGAGAATGTGTCACCACTACTGGTAGTTGCTTCCGGGTATCGGACATTTATGAATAAAATGAATTGCATTGTGTGAACAACAGAAGAATTATTGCCGTCATCTTGATCAACACCACCACCACCATTTTCATCATCAGGAACAAGATGGATGAGGAAAGTGTGAGGTTGTCTCCTGAGGAGGAGGACCTGTTGGGCTTGACAGAGAACTGTAGTAATTCGGAGGCCTATACAAACTACACGATGGAAACAGGGCTGAAGTACAGCCAGATGAATATATCCAATGATTTCCCCATCGAGTATGCATACACTCTGAATGGACTCTTCATGCCGGTGCTGAT